>CM042420.1:6908883-7193883 GCA_023634145.1 Thymallus thymallus
GAGAGCCCTGTAGTGGAGTGTCAGAGTCAATTAATTTCTAGTGCAAGAGTTCCCGACCTTCGCATCATCAACACGGAAACCAATCAGCTGCCTCGGCTCGATCCTGCTGTTTGGGGTAATTGTCGTTGACAGCTAGCAGAGTGTGTGTGTGTGTGTGTGTGAGCCCTCTCCACCCCTCTCTTGTCTCTACTGAGAATACATGAATACAGTGAACTGATGAGTATCAACCCTGTAGACCCTCAATCAACTGTTGTATTTACAAAGCACACACACACACTGGATGTTCATCAGAGTCTTGGCTGAGAAATTAGGGAACACAAGTCTCTTTTAGAGTGGTTGATTCTATATCAAAACACTGGGGAGCACTGGGAGTAACATCTTGTTTTCTTTACTCCTGTTTGTGTGTGTGTGTGCGTGTGTGTGTGTGTGTGTGTGTGTGTGTGTGGTGTGTGTGTGTGTGTGTGTGTGTGGAGCCGTCAGCAGTCTGAGAGCTAAAGCTGCCTGATCCCTCAATTTATCACCCGGTTGTTCCAGCACGGGGTGATTTCCTCACAAGGGGCCTAAACGAATCCGCTCACCAGTAAACGCGATTGGCTCTGACAGAGGCAATGAAGCAGGGGTCCGCACACTGGAGTTAGGGCACAGGACAGCCAGGCAGGGAGGGAGAACACAGGGAGGCAGACAGGCAGCACATAAGCACGCTTGCACAAATAAACAACCTGGAATTAGGGTGCAGGAAAGGTTGGTAGACAGATACTGTAGAAATTGAACATATTTGTTGGTTCACCTCTGGGAGGCTGAAGGATAAAGCACTCTTACCTCTCATTGGGTGTTTGTGTGGACAGCAGCACTGCCACAGTTCCCCATTAAGCCCTGTTTGTAGGATAATAAACAATCTGTGAACCAGCAAGTTATGAGCAGAGGATCATCAGTGCTCTTTCGCAGTCACAGTGACCCTGCCATCTGTCTCTAATTGAGACCCAGGCTCTGTTTCGGCCTACTCCTTCTCCAGTGATCACATCTGCCATATTGTATGTCCTCAATGGATGACATGGGGCTCTGGTTTAAACTCTTTCTCACCTGAGTTGTGCTTGTGTCTGCTTAGTCATAGATGGCAGACCACTTATTTTTGTAGCAGGCAGAAAGTTTGCGTGCGTGCGTGTGTGTGTGTGTGTGTGTACATTGCTCTCGTCATAGACGGGGAGCATAGCTGACTGCACCAGGCAGAGCTATCACAGTGTGCTCAGCAGGACATCCATCCATCAGTGTTACCTCTGAATAATCTGTCTAGAAGACCACTGCTGCCACCAACACCACTCTCCTATCAGCTTGGCTGCTCTACTGCTGCTGACACGCACGCACACGCACACACACACACACACACACACACACGTTTTGAGTCCCTCTGCTAGCACCATGTGACCTGTCTGATCTTCATTAAACTAGACACAGCTTCATTAGTCACAACAGGGACAACTGGCAGCCCACAGAGGACCTGGCTTGGCTGCACACCTGTATGTGTGTCTGTCGGCGCCTGCTGCTCCACTGGGCTTTGCACCTGTTAGATTGATATCAGAGTCTCAAGTGCGCACAGACACACACACACACACAAACACAGCCCGCTTGTGCAGGGCCTGTGACATGAGCGAGGGAGAACAGCCGTTGCTCCAGTAATACGTTTCAGCTGACTTTTAACAATGGCACCTCTCTCCTGTTAACTTCCTCTTTCTACTCTCACTCCTCTCCTCCATTCTCTTCCTCTTTCTCTCTTTCTCACACGCTCATCTTAACGTTCCTGCTTCTGTCGGTCGCTCTGTCTCTCTCTCTCTCTCTTTCTCTTTCTGTCTTCGGGAAAAGCGTCAGTCTAGACGCGAGGTAAAGGCGAGGACAGGAGGGACTGAGGGGAAGGAGAGGAAGTGAAACAATATGAATTAACTTTGCCTCTGGTAATTTTTTCTCTTTCTCTCTACACTAACCCTAGCTCCAGTCACAGGGACATTTCCTCCCTCTGATGAGTTCTTAAGAGCCGGTTTGTACTGTCTTAACTGGTGTTGAATGTGATGAACAATACTCATACTCATGGTTTAATGCTTGGCTCAAGATTCACTGTTGTCAGTATCTGTACAATTTTGGCCTATTGATTATTCATGTCTGATGTTGGCGAAGAGTTGTGGCTTGTTCAGTAATGCCGTGGAGTGTGTGTGTGTGTGTGTGTGTGTGTGTGTGTGTGTGTGTGTGTGTGTCAGGCGAGACATGAGCAGGTGATGGTTAAGGGCTGGAGATGTACAGAACATTATCATAGTCCACATCAGTGCGCCCATGTTAGCATTTATGAGTGTACGGTGTATATTATGTTTGTGCATACATTTGTGTGTGTGTGTGTGTGTGTCTACTGTATGTCTGTGTGAGAGAGTGTGTTTGTGTCTGTAAAGTTTGTGTGTGTGTGCGTGTGTGTGTGTGAATGGGAGCAGTACCTCTCATCTTGTCAGCAGGTTCCTGACGTGTTCAGGATGTCTGTGATAAATGAATGCTGTGTTAATCTCATGCCTTTATGCTTATATATTCATCACCATCTAAATCTAATCGCGTGGTGTTCTTTTTGTAATTATTATCAAATTCTTTCCCTTTTTAATTATAACATAACGTATGTAATTGACATCGTTATAAAGTGGGGGAAAGTGCCCTGTGTTGAACAGAAAGGGAGATGGAAAGGCTCTGAACTGGAGAGAGAGAGAGAGAGAGAGAGAGAGAGAGAGAGAGAGAGAGAGAGAGAGAGAGAGAGAGAGAGAGAGAGAGAGAGAGAGAGAGAGAGAGAGGAGAGAGAGAGAGAGAGAGAGAGAGAGAGAGAGAGAGAGAGAGAGAGGAGAGAGAGAGAGAGAGAGAGAGGAGAGAGAGAGAGAGAGAGAGAGAGAGAGAGAGAGAGAGAGAGAGAGAGAGAGAGAGAGAGAGAGAGAGAGAGAGAGAGAGAGAGAGAGAGATTTAAGACACTACATTAATTTATATTTCCCTTAAAAATAGATTTTAACCAAAATAAAAGGATCACAATGAAAAAACTAAAAATGTATACAATTTAGAACAAAACCTGGAGCTCCCCTTCCTCACTCACAGCACATAAGGCATCTCCCACACACCACCTCTCCTGGAAGTCTTCCAGGTAATTATTTAGTTTAAAAAACTTAAAATCCACTCTGATCCGGCTGACCACCAGCACCCTGAACTGCACCACAACATCAGTCAGCCCGGCCCCAGAGATGCTATTCTTCCTAGATTTTAAAATGGCTAGCTTTGCCTGCCCCATTATAAAATTAATTAAAACACACCTGTTTCTCTTTTTAAAACTGTAGGGAACCCCAAAGATAAAAAGCTATTTTGTGAAAAACCTCGCCTAAGCCCTGCAGGAGCTCCTGAAGGAGATGGAAGAGGGGTCTTAGCCTGACACACTCACTATACATATGAAACACTGTTTCCTCTGCAGAGCAGAAGCAGCACTCTGAGCTAATGCTAGCATCAACTCTGTGGAGAAACCTGCCAGTGGACACAATACAGTGCAGGATCCTCCACTGCAGGTCCCCCGCTCTCTTGGTGAGGGGCAGTTTTATACAAAACCCTCCACACTGGCTTGTGCCCCTCCTCTACCTCCAGACATGCTCTCCACCCTGAATCCACCATCCCCTTCAACTGATTGAAATGAGATGCCTTCACACATAGCTGGTAGACTTTCTTACTCTCTGCTGTGTCAAAATTAAAGACTTTAACTGTATTTGAATTTAATAGTGTTCCATCATTTCCTCCCTCTCCTTCACCTACTACTGGACACACTAGCAGACCTGGAAAAATGAAATCTGGTCTCTGCCCTGTGACACTGGATACCTCCTCCCTCAAAGCCTCCCTGAGTCTGGGGGAGAGAGAGTTTCTCAGCTCACTAACCATCTTCTCTACCAGCCTCTCAGAGTGCCAGCCCAGCCGCCCAGCCAGCTGTGTAGCAGTCAGCCAGCAGGAAAGCTCAAAATTAATCAGGTGTCTCAGCCTAGTGACTCCTGCCTTCACAAAGCTGGTACAGAGCGTCATTGACTGAAAAAAATGCCTGTCAGAGCCCCCTCATCTCTCTCCACCCTCACTGCTCTCCAGGCATCTAAAACACTCAAATAATAAGAAGGGAGACCGGGAGTCCGGTAGTCTCAATTAAAAACAGGTGCTTATCTATCCCCAGCCCCCCTACTGTGCTGAGGAAAGAACATGCCAGCCTCTTCCAATGAGCCTCCTCCCCAGCGTACAGGAGCCTCTGAACCGCCTGCAGTCTAAAGGCTGCCACCCTGTTGGCAATGCTGACCAACCCCTGCCCTCCTTCATCAGTTAAGAGATACAGGACCGCTGGCCTCAGCCAATGTCTTCCATTCCAGAAGAACTCCAGCAGCATTCTTTGGATCTCCTGCGTCATGCCACGGGGAGGGTCTAGACACACCATCCTGTGCCACAGCATGGAGGCGACAAGATTATTGATCATCAGGACCCTTCCCCTAAAAGACAGCTGGGCCAGCAGTCCCCTCCATCTCTGCAGCCGCCCTTTCACCCTGTCCACCAGGCCCTCCTAGTTTTTTTCCATATAATTCTCTACTCCAAAAAACACCCCCAGCACTTTAATTCCTGTCCTGTCCCATCGCAGCGCCTCTGGCAGGACAGGGGGTGTGCAATCACGCCAGCTACCTGACAGGAAGGTGTCACACTTTGCCCAATTTACTCTTGCAGTAGATGCATTTCGGAAAGTGTGCAGGCTCTGCTGTAGCACCTCGATGTCCCCGTCACTGCACACAAACACGTTTACATCATCTGCACATGCGGACACCTTCACTGCGACAGGAGAGGGTGAGAAAGGCACTACCCAGCCAACCAACCGGCCCCTTAGCAAGTGCAACAGGGGCTCTATGGCAAGCGAATAAAGCATGCCAGACAGGGAGCAGCCTTGCCTAATACCCCTGCATACTGGGAAAGGCTGACTCAGCCCATTGTTAATCTTTAAAATGCTAAAAACATTTTCATTTAAAAGCTGGATATAAGAAATAAAAACAGGGCCAAACCCGAAGGCTTCCAGGGTTTTAAAAAGATATGTGTGGTCGACTCTATCAAAAGCTTTCTCCTGATCTAGAGAGACCAGTCCGACATTCACATCACCTTCATTAGCTATTGATATAAAATCTCTAATTAAAAACAAATTATCAAAAATTGATCGTCCCGGTATACAGTATGTTTGGTCCATGTGGATTACTGCTCCTATACACCTTTTGAGTCTATTGGTCAGACATCTTGAAAATATTTTAAAATCTGAGCATAAAAGCGAAACAGGTCTCCAGTTTTTAAGTAAACAAAGGTCCCCCTTCTTGGGCAGCAGTGTAATCACTGCCCTCCTGCAGCTGAGGGGCAGTTCTTTATCTTGGAGGCTCTGCCCCAGCACCTGCACAAAGTCCTCTCCAATTACTGTCCAGAATTGTTTATAAAATTCAGCAGTCAGTCCATCAATGCCTGGCGCTTTTCCATTTGACAGTTGTGTAAGAGCAGCAGTCAGCTCCTGATAAGTTAAAGGTTGGTCTAAAGTGCTTTGTTCTTCTTTACTCAGGCTGGGCAAACCCTGGAGCAGTAGGTCTGTCTCCTGCTGATCACACGCCTCTTTTCTATACAGTTCAGTATAGAACTTTACAGCCTCCTTGCTGATCTCCTCCCTGCTGTACAGCTCCCTTCCACAAGGTGTCCGGATGCAGTGCATCTGCCAGCTGTCCACTCTCCGTCTTTCCAAACCAAAAAAGAAGTTGGAGGGGGTATCCATATCCCTAAACTCCATGAAGCGAGAGCGCACCAGCGCCCCCTTCACTTTCTCCTTCAGCAGGCTGCCTAGCATGTGTCTCTGCTCCCTCAGGGTTTCCAGGGTCTGCTCCTGGTGGTCAGTGTCCAGGCTGCTCTCTAACTGGAGAACTTTATTCTCCAGCTCTCTCACTGCTGCGTTCAGTGACCCGGTTGAGTTGAGTGTGTACTGCTGGCAAAATATCTTAATCTGTGTTTTACCAATGTCCCACCACTGCCTCAAATTTTTATAATTTCTTTTTTCCATATGTCCCAAAATTGATGAAATTGTTTTACAAAATTTGTGTCTAATAATAACTTTGCATTAAAATGCCAGTAGGATATATTATGAGAGTCAGGGTTAAGTATTACTGTAACTAACAGACAGTGGTGATCAGAGAGGCTACTGGGGCTGATGCTGGCTTTAATAAACTTATTCAGGTGAGTGTGTGATGTATAGAAACGGTCTAACCTGGCCCTATATATTTGTTGTGCTCGACAATGAGACCAGGTGTATTGTCTTGTGTTGGGATGCAGACACCTCCACACATCAACCAGGCCACTGAACTGAAGAACTGCAGCTAATTCACGCGAGGATTGGGGATTGGGTTCCTCATTGTTTCTATGGAGGGAATAAACTGTAATGATACTATTGAAGGAAATACAACAATATTGTTTTCTGTAAGACAGTAGACCCTCCTCTGTAAGACAGTAGACCCTCCTCTGTAAGACAGTAGACCCTCCTCTGTAACGACAGTAGACCCTCCTCTGTAACGACAGTAGACCCTCCTCTGTAACGACAGTAGACCCTCCTCTGTAACGACAGTAGACCCTCCTCTGTAACGACAGTAGACCCTCCTCTGTAACGACAGTAGACCCTCCTCTGTAAGACAGTAGACCCTCCTCTGTAACGACAGTAGACCCTCCTCTGTAAGACAGTAGACCCTCCTCTGTAACGACAGTAGACCCTCCTCTGTAACAACAGTAGACCCTCCTCTGTAACGACAGTAGACCCTCCTCTGTAACGACAGTAGACCCTCCTCTGTAACGACAGTAGACCCTCCTCTGTAACGACAGTAGACCCTCCTCTGTAAGACAGTAGAGGGAATGTAGAAGGTATCTAGTCCTCCATGCCTGCGTCTGAAGTGGCACCCTACCCCCTATATAGTGCACTACTTATGACCAGAGCCCAATGGGTAAACTATATAGGGAATAGGATGCACCCTATGTAGTCTTATCTTGGGACTGAGTTGAGATCGATGCCATTTTCGTTATGAGGAGATCAACAGGGGGATTATGTGGTTGGTTGGACCGTAAGCCGTGTGTGTGTGTGTGTGTGTGTGTGACTAGGGTTGATGCTGTGTATCTGGGGCTTATTAGTGATACAGTAGCCATCTCTCCAGTGTGTCAAGTCAAAGCCAGGATAGGATTCAGATTGAATCTGATGGCTCAGCGCCTGTCTCCAGTGTTGCTTTACTGGCCTGGGTTATTTCAGAGGACTGCTTCTTTATTCATGTTATAAGCTCAAGGCACTGGGAGCACTCTTTGATAGGATAAGCTCACAGAGCTTAGTCCACCATTAGTCAGTGCCTACACCTGGTGGGATTACCTAGTGAAGGAGTGGATGGCTTTGGACATTTGCGGTAGCAGTACTTCTGATTTGAGTACTGTCGATTTGAGTGGCTTTTAACTATTGGGACTCATTTCTATGATGGACCCAGTGGGCTTTCTTAGTGTTTTGGTCTCTTGTGAAGTCAGCGTGTGTGTGTGTGTGTGTGTGTGTGTGTGTGTGTGTCCGTCCTGTTCCTACTAATGCATGACCTTCATGTGAGACTTGCCTGCTGTGTGGAAGCCTCTATACAACTGAATTGGATGTACTTCTCCTGAGCCTATTAATTCCACACAGACACGCTTATTGATTGAAGACTTTTGTTAATTCACCTATCCCGGGCCTGAAGGCTTGTATTGAGGAAGAACCCGAGTTAAAAGCTGTGAGAATTCAATAAAAATGAAAATGTTTTTTGTTGCTGTTCTACTTTAATAACTTTGATGAAAATGGTAGAAACGCTTCATAATCAATTAGAGATATTCATGTTTATGCATGAAGGAGTTTGTGCTTTCGCCTCTTTATTAGCTAATTATGCTAATGATGCTATCATTTACATAAGCACATATTCAACTGCATTTGAAAGAAAGCGAGTGTGTGTGTGTGTGTCACTGTGTGTGCTCTCAACAAAATAAAACAACATGCCAAGTACCGACAGCTGTTTGTGTTTGTGTGAAAGTATGTAATGTTATACAGTTAGCATCTTTGCCACGTTTCCCTCCACAGTGTAGCTGACTGTCCGTCGGTCTCTCTCCTCCCTCCCAGGTCTGGAGAAGGTTGGTCGGGACTCGAGCTACGAGCAGGAGGGCAAGGTACAGTTTGTGATGGATGCTGTGTATGCTATGGCCCATGCCCTGCACCGGATGCACCGTGAACTCTGCTATGGATACCCAGGCCTGTGCCCAAAGATGGCCAACATCGACGGCAAGGAACTACTCAGCCATATCAGAGCTGTCAACTTTAATGGTGAGTAGAGCACGGACGCACACGCATACACAGACACACACACACACACACACACACACACACACACACACACACACACACACACACACACACACGCACACACTTCTCAGCCATATCCACCAACATCAGCTTCAACTTCCCACACCACTCCCTCATCTTACCCACGGTATCCTACTTCTTTCTCTCCCTACTTAACAGAGGACATCTTGAACATTCATTAAGCTTAGATTACAAGGGTACATGAAGTAGTTAGTGAAATGATTTTAAGTTTTGCCCCATCTTGTTTCCCCCTAGTGTCCTCCACGAGCCCTGATCCATCTTCTCTGAGAGCAGTGCTCCCACAGCGTGCGTAGGGTTACACATGCTATGACCTCTGTGATAGTTTCCTTTACTGGCTCTCACTGAAATAGTTAATACTACTAATACTAATACTAGTGCTCTCTTCAACTCATTATCTTAACTTATCCTGCTTCCTTCACCTGCTAATGGCAATAACGGCCCCTGGGCGAAAATAATACAAGTTTTGTAAAATTTGAAATAAAAGATCCTTGACATTTTCCATAAGCGCAAAAACCATATTTCTCTCAAATTTTTTGGACAAATGTGTTTACATCCCTGTTAGTGAGCATTTCTCCTTTGCCAAGATAATCCATTTTCCTGACAGGTGTGGCATTGAAAGAAGCTGATTAAATATCATGATCATTACACAGGTGAACCTTGCGCTGGGGACAATAAAAGGCCACTCTAAAAAACGTGCAGTTTTGTCAAACAACACAATGCCACAGATTGTCTCAAGTTTCGATGGGGCGCGCAATTGGCATGCTGACTACAGGAATGTCCAACAGAGCTGTTGCCAGAGAACTGAATAAATCACCACCATTTTAGACAGTAACCACCCACAATAGAGCAAAATGTCCATCTTCTATCTATTGACTGCTGCTGGTTTTTTCGATGCCGAGAGCCACACGATCAATTGCCGTTGTTAACATCTAATATCTCGTCTTCAACGGGCCTGACGTGACGCGTTCAGGCTGACTACACGGAGAAGCTGACTACATGGTATCGATTTCTGCCCCTCTAGAGTTCAACAGGAGGTAAAAAAATGACGAGACCGGAGGAGTGAATGCGTTTTCTGCTGGGGATTGATGTTGTTGATGTTGTAGACTTATGTCGTTCTGACATCTTCAGCTAGACTCTTTATAGTACACTCTGTCTGGCATTGCAAGGTTAAGGCTGTTATTGGATGAAGTTACAGACTGTATTTGTGGGTGTGTCTGTGATAACGAGCGAGTGACAGAAAGACGAGAGGGTTTGAGTCGGTGTATTGTCGGTTCTATTCCTTGTAGTAGTTCACTATGCAGCTCATCTACACTCGTTAGGAGGGCATTGAGTCCGACCATCCACGGTGCCCTTGACATGGCCGCAGCAGGGGCCAGGGATCCATACCAATCAAATGCGACTTAGAGGAGCTGTGCTGAGCCGATAGGACCTATCCCACTGCTTACCGAAACGGGCGGAAAATCAATCCAGTGCCTTTTGTCTTGACGGAGAGGAAGAGCCTAATTCAGTAGTGAGGTTTCAGAATGATCTAGAGGGAAACACACACCAGTCATGGAGACACACACATACACACACACACACACACACACACACATACGCACACTGGCCGGTGCACATATTGACGATCCTTCCCCATGGAACCCTGCCAGAGTATCTAACCTTTCTCAGCAGCATGAGATTGGACACTTGGATGACCCCTCCACTGACCCCTAGTGTGTGTGTGTGTGTGTGTATACCTCCCTCCCTCCAGTGTTAAGGCGTTATCGATGTGCTCTCTGACTCTGACAGAAACTCATGCTGATGGAGAGAGAGCACCTTCCTGCTCACACACTGCCTAGCTCTATCCCTCCCTCTCTCCCTCCCTCTCCCTCTCTCTTCCCCACTCCCTCTCTCCTCTATCTTCTCATTATCTCTCATTCTCCTCCTACTCCGCCTCTCTCTCTCCCACTCCATTTTTCTCTCCATTTCTCCCCTACTTCTTTCTCTCCATCTGTCTCTCCCTCCCTCCATCTCTCCACTTCTCCCTACCTATCTGTCTTGTTTCCTCTCTCATACACACACCCAGACACTCATACACACACCCAGACACACATGCACACCCAGACACACATGCACACCCAGACACACATGCACACCCAGACACACATGCACACCCAGACACACATGCACACCCTGATGGTGGTGCATTGCAGATCACGGAGAAGGAGGACTATAAGGAACAGTGCCTGTAGCAGCAATCCCACGCTACACCGTGCAGACTGCGTCCCATACCGGTTCTTCTGTTCTGTTCTGTTCAGCTTGAGTCTCCACACCCTCTATTGTCTCCACAGTCATCTAAAGGACATTCTGGTTCTGTCCCAAAATGGTCCTCTATTCCCAATATAGTATTTAGGACGCGAGCAAGTCTAGCACTGACTTATTAAGCAGCCTACTTCAGACGTTGTGTTATCACTTGATTCGATCTAGAGGCGACTAAATGAGTTTGCATAGTTTTATTCCTACGTGTAGGCGTGCTGCAGATGTTTTTATTTTTTCTCTCTGCTTTTTCTTCCTGGTCCGTCGTCAGACGTCACCGCGGAGGGATTGACAGACTAGTGTGTCAATCATCTCTCTTTCATCATCTCTACTCAGACTGAGTGCCTCTCTCATCTAGAATGTCCTGTTCTGTTGTTGCCTGACAACAACATCCCCTCTAGTGCTGTAAGTCATTGTGACAACGCTCTGTAAAGTAACACGTTTAGGGACTCTTATTGGCAGAGAAAATCTAATTTCGGTTGCTTTTGGTGACTCAGTTTTCGATTAGCCGCTGAAGTAAATGTAGAAATAAGTCTTTGTACATTTTGTGGGACAGATATCAAAAGACATCTTTATGTCTTAATCAGTCTCTCATATGAGGGAAATAAAGTACATTGGCAACCCTGCAGCTTCTGAGTACCATTATGTCTCCACTTCTGATTACCTATATAGTGCACCTACAGGCCCTGGTCAAAAGTAGTGCACTATATAAGGAATAGGGTTCAATTTGGGACGTAGCCTAGTAGTCCATTTAATATGCTGCCTCCAGAGTGTGTTACAGGAAGCCTCACATGTCCTAGGTCCGCTCCTGGACAGGGACATTACACATGTCAACCAACGTGACCACACAGAGTGACACATAGTGCTCTATTTTCGGCTGGCGTTAAGGAGGCGGCACTAGTGTCAAACGCACGCTGGTTTTGTAATGTAAAAACTGCCACACTGGTATTTTCCAACCCTAACGCCAGGTTCGCCAATTTACCTGTTTTCTATCAGCTCGCTTGCTCTCAGACGGGCGGGTGGAAATATTTGAGGTGTGTCCTTAAAAACATGATCCAGAGTGCTAATTTCAGACAGCGTTGATAGGGATATTTAAGACCAACCTAAAGCTGGTTTTAGCGGTAACGCAGTTGGTTAGGGAATTCATTTTGACAGTGGAAATGCATCCGTGACTCACACTGCCAATATGCGCGTGGACAAGAGCAGCCTAATGTGCTTTTGTTGCCTAAATACCTTATATACCCTCCATGATGTAGCATGCGTCCATCCTTGTCCATCATGAAATGAGAGATGAGAACCTCAGTGAATACCGGCAAACTTCGTATTTAGAAGTTCTCTAACCTGTAAAAATGTCTTGTTTTCCATTTCATATGTTCAAATCCCAAGCCCTCCCTCAGGCATACAATAACGAAGGCTGGTTCAACCCAAGCCCTCCCTTAGGCCTACAATAACGAAGGCTGGCTCAACCAAAGCCCTCCCTTAGGCCTACAATAACGAAGGCTGGCTCAACCAAAGCCCTCCCTTAGGCCTACTATAATGAAGGCTTGTTCAACAGCAATTTTTTATCCTGGCTATTTTATAACATCATTATATTTGACATGTATTTATTGTTGTTGTTAGAAACCAAACTTATTAGAAGGATTCACCTTCCTGGTTTTATGGTGACAACGTCCGTGGCGCGCTTGCAATGCAACATCTGGAGAATGCGATCTGATCTGTGACATGGTTCCGATTTATGTTCATAAAACATAGGCCTATTTGGGAGCAGCATAAAGGTGAGTAGACATTCTAACATTCTATTTATATTGGATCTTTGTCCAGCTACTGTGAAAAGTTTGGACGTGTGTAAAACCCTCCACTGCGTCTGGGAGAAATGATGGGGCCTGTAAGTGTGACATAGCTTTATTTAAAACAAGTTGTTTCATTTTATTTAGAATATGATTCTAATTATTAGTTCTCTTTTCAGTCCTTATCAATAATTAATTTGAATCTTGCTTAATGACAATGTTTGGCATCTCCATGCTCAGCCATAATGCAATTTACAGCTACGTAAATGTCAATGTTATTGAAGCTATGCAATTAGAACAATTTGTTCTGCAAATGGGTTCAAGTTAATGTATTTAGCAACGATAGGTCTACATGTTTTTATTTCGCTGTAAGCCACTTAATAAACTATAACAGACTAACATTAGAATTGGAGTTAATTCCAAGGCAATACAAAAAAAGACCATAAATACACAACTTGAAGCAACCACATACAGTATTTCGCCATGGAGCACATCCTGATTGGCCAGTAAGGGACCAAACCTCCACACACCCACAACTTGTTAATTCATCAAAACCCAGCCCTTGTGCTCCAACGCCAGCAAGTGCAAATAGCACAGATATTTCGGACACACCCCTGAACCTATAGCGCTACAGCCTGCGCTTAGATTTACCATTGTTACCAGAGTGGTGGAAAATGATTGTCACGAGTGGGTGTAGAGAGACCAAGGAGCAGCGCAGCGATAGTTCGACATGTTTATTTTAACTATATACTTGAAATGTCGCGAACTATACAAAACAAAGAAACAGAACACACTTACTTGGCTGTGACTTGACGTACAAACATCTAACAATGACCCACACAACAGGTGTGGGGAAAGGCAACTTAAATAGAATCCCCAATCAGAGACAACGTCTCGCAGCTGTCTCTAATTGGGGATTCAGCACAAAAAGAAAAAATAGATCTAGATCTACTAGATCTGTCAGGCTCTGACCCGGGCTATCTAGAGGAGCCAAAGAGCTCCCTATGGCCAGAGCCTGACAGTACCCCCCCTCTAAGGCGCGGACTCCCGACCGCAATAAAATACATTTAAAAAAAATGAATCATGAAAACAAACTGACATGGGAGGGTTGGGGAGGGGCACTTCACCTCGGTGGCGGTTCTGGCCCCGGTGAGGTGGACACTTTCCTCCCTGACGCCAGTCTGATGACCTGTCCTGGAATGGGACCTGGTCTGGCTAACGGCTCCGGCAATGGAGCGGGGCAGACGCCTTGACCGCAACTGGGCACCGGTGGAGTGGACTGCTCCGGCATGGGAATGGAGCAGACGACCAAACCCGGACTGGGCAACGGTGTGAGAGGTGGTTCCGGCTCTGGCACTGGAGCTGGGCAGACGACCGGTCCCGGACTGGGCACCGGTGGAGCGGACTGCTCCGGCGCTAGAGCTGGGCAGACGACCGGCCCCGGACTGGGCACCGGTGGAGTGGACTGCTTCGGCATGGGAGTGGAGCAGACGACCAAACCTGGACTGGGCAACGGTGTGAGAGGTGGTTCCGGCTCTGACACTGGAGCTGGGCAGACGACCGGCCCCGGACTGGGCAACGGTGTGAGAGGTGGTTCCAGCTCTGGCACTGGAGCTGGGCAGACGACCGGCCCCGGACTGGGCACCGGTGGAGCGGACTGCTCCGGCGCTGGAGCTGGGCAGACGACCGGCCCCGGACTGGGCACCGGTGGAGTGGACTGCTCCGGCGCTGTAGCGGAGCAGACTGCTGGACCCGGATTGGGCTCCGGTGGAGGCTCCGGGCGGCTGACCTTCTCTGGAGGCTCCGGGCTGCGGACCTTCTCTGGAGGCTCCGGGCTGCGGACCTTCTCTGGAGGCTCCGGGCTGCGGACCTTCTCTGGAGGCTCCGGGCTGCGGACCTTCTCTGGAGGCTCCGGGCTGCGGACCTTCTCTGGAGGCTCCGGGCTGCGGACCTTCTCTGGAGGCTCCGGGCTGCGGACCTTCTCTGGAGGCTCCGGGCTGCGGACCTTCTCTGGAGGCTCCGGGCTGCGGACCTTCTCTGGAGGCTCCGGGCTGCGGACCTTCTCTGGAGGCTCCGGGTTGCGGACCTTCTCTGGAGGCTCCGGGTTGCGGACCTTCTCTGGAGGCTCCGGGCTGCTGACCTTGGCTGGAGGCTCCGGGCTGCTGACCTTGGCTGGAGGCTCCGGGCTGCTGACCTTGGCTGGAGGCTCCGGGCTGCTGACCTTGGCTGGAGGCTCCGGGCTGCTGACCTTGGCTGGAGGCTCCGGGCTGCTGACCTTGGCTGGAGGCTCCGGGCTGCTGACCTTGGCTGGAGGCTCAGGGCTGCTGACCTTGGCTGGAGGCTCAGGGCTGCTGACCTTGGCTGGAGGCTCAGGGCTGCTGACCTTGGCTGGAGGCTCAGGGCTGCTGACCTTGGCTGGAGGCTCAGGGCTGCTGACCTTGGCTGGAGGCTCAGGGCTGCTGACCTTGGCTGGAGGCTCAGGGCTGCTGACCTTGGCTGGCTCAGAAGCCCGCTCCCGCATATCCATCAGCCTGTTCACTAAAGCGTATCGGCGCCCGAAGTCCTCCTCCTCCTCTATCTCTATTAGCAGCGGGTCCGTCTGCTGCTCCAATGGAAGAGCAACCCAGGCTCTCCACCACTTCGTCTGTTCCTCCTTCGGGTATTCATAAAACCCCTCGGGTTTCTCTCGATCATGGATCGTTGGCAGACGAAGTGGTGGGCGATCCTCTTCCTCCAGCCTCTCCGTGCCTTGGCTGCGCACCGATGGTGTGGTGCGCGAAGTCGGCACGGACCGTACCTGACTCTGGGCCGATGCTGGAGGTTCCGGGTTGGGAACTGGCGTTGGAGGGCTGCGACTGCCCCGATCTTTCTCTCTCCATCGCCAATCCCCTTCCTGCGAGGACTCCATCGGGACCCCCCACGAGTGAGGGAACAAAGGCACATAGTCGTCGTCTTCCTCCGACTCCTCTCCGTACCTCTGCTCCCACGGCTGTAGGGGCTCCTCCTGGATCCCCCACGAGTGCAGTGGCCGGGGCTCTTCACCATCGATCCCCGACCACCCCCATAGCCCCCCCCCAAAAACAGTTTTGGGGTTCTTCTGGGCTCCAGGCTGTTTCCTTGCCCGTGTCTTTTTTTCTACTGCCTCTCTCGGTCTCGTTGTGGTGGGTCATTCTGTCACGAGTGGGTGTAGAGAGAGACCAAGGAGCAGCGCAGCGATAGTTTGACATGTTTATTTTAACTATATACTTGAAATGTCGCGAACTATACAAAACAAAGAAACAGAACACACTTACTTGGCTGTGACTTGACGTACAAACATCTAACAATGACCCACACAACAGGTGTGGGGAAAGGCAACTTAAATAGAATCCCCAATCAGAGACAACGTCTCTAATTGGGGATTCAGCACAAAAAGAAAACATAGATCTAGATCTACTAGATCTGTCAGGCTCTGACCCTGGCTATCTAGAGGAGCGAAAGAGCTCCCTATGGCCAGAGCCTGACAATGATACATAATGCCTCCCACGACCCAGGTCACCTCCATTGTCCTCTATGAATCCTCCGGGGGTAACTTGATAAAGTCTTCACTCGTCACCATTAAATGTTAATCTCTTACCTTTTATTCCCCCCAAAAATGTGTTCAAGGCCCCTTCCTTTCCAGTCTATGAGAAACCTTAATTGTAGTTCCGTGCGTGGGAAGGAAGGAATAAAAACAGCCTTACAGCCTGTACTTTCACTTTCAGACTGGGGTAAAACTTTGACAATACATTCAACTAAAACTGAAAAAAACTTTGAGAAAATAATTTTTTGGGGGGCAATGGAACTTTTCAGAAAATTGCCCAGAACTCTTCAATGGACGGATGTTTTTTTTTTCTCCTCTGCACTTCATTGTTATCTGTCGAATGAGTCACAGTGAAACAAGCAGAGAGCTTTTCATCCGTGATCAGTGTTGAACAGCAAGACGAATATCATCTCTATTGTTCTGTAGAGCGTGTTTGAATGGCATTCGTGTGTTCCTAAGGTCCTTGATTAACTACCCTGTCCCTGACAGTATGGAGTGAGAATCTCACCAGCTTATCGAGGAAAAAAAACAAAACATACACAAAGGACTGATGCACTTTTAGTATAAAACACTGGTGAGGATATTGACTGTATTGATCCAACCACTAACCCTCATAGTAGTGCTGTGTTCATTGGAACAGTGAAGTGTCTCAATCTTAGCATCCTCGATAACATTATTTTATCCTCAACCACAAAGCACACAACGCTGAACAAAGAACTCGGGCAGAGAAAGAGAAAAACATCCACCCACTTTTTCCTACTCTACGAAAAAGTTATTTATTGAGCTAGTGTCAGTTCCTATATTTCGATCATATTGTGGTCTTGGTCGGGGCCACCCTCCACAAGGCTCTCCATTACCCTTCTATGGAGAGGGCAGCAGAGCCAAATCAATTAGGCCCTAAGCCGTGGAACCGTGGAGTCAATATGTGTGTGTGTGTGTAGAGCCGTGAGGAGAGGACACGGCCATGCTAGACAGAGCTATCTCATTACAGCCCATCTCCACAGGGCTAGCTGCTCTCTAGCTCTGACTGCTCAGGACAAGATGGACGCCTTCTCTACGGGAACCAGACTGGGCTAATTAACAAGGAATAACGGCTAGATGATGAACCCTAGCATGACAGCTATACAGATACTGTTGAAGTCGGAAGTTTACATACACCTTAGCCAAATGCATTTAAACTCAGTTTTTCACAATTTCTGACATGTAATCCTAGTAGAAATTCCCTGTCTTAGGTCAGTTAGGATCACCACTTTATTTTAAGAATGTGAAATATCAGAATAATAATAGAGAGAATGATTGATTTCCGTTTTTATTTCTTTCATCACATTCCCAGTGGGTCAGAAGTTTACATACACTCAATTAGTATTTGGTAGCATTGCCTTTAAATTGTATAACTTAGGTCAAACGTTTCAGGTAGCCTTCGACAAGCTTCCAACAATAGGCTGGGTGAATTCTGGCCCATTCCTCCTGACAGAACTGGTGTAACTGAATCAGGTTTGTAGGCCTCCTTGCTCACACACGCTTTTTCAGGTTTTCCTACTTACAAAGCATGTAGAGGTCTGTCATTTTTATCATAGGTACACTTCAACTGTGAGAGAGGGAATCTAAAACAAATATCCAGAAAATCACATTGTATGATTTTTTTATAATTAATTTGCATTTTATTGCATGACATAAGTATTTGATCAGCTACCAACCAGTAAGAATTCCAGCTCTCACAGACATGTTAGTTTTTCTTTAAGAAGCCCTCCTGTTCTCCACTCATTACCTGTATTAACTGCACCTGTTTGAACTCGTTACCTGTATAAAAGACACCTGTCCACACACTCAATCAAACAGACTCCAACCTCTCCACAATGGCCAAGACCAGAGAGCTGTGTAAGGACATCAAGGATAAAATTGTAGACCTGCACAAGGCTGGGATGGGCTACAGGACAATAGGCAAGCAGCTTGGTGAGAAGGCAACAACTGTTGGCGCAATTATTAGAAAATGGAAGAAGTTCAAGATGATGGTCAATCTCCCTCGGTCTGGGGCACCATGCAAGATCTCACCTCGTGGGGCATCAATGATCATGAGGAAGGTGAGGGATCAGCCCAGAACTACACGGCAGGACCTGGTCAATGACCTGAAGAGAGCTGGGACCACAGTCGCAAAGAAAACCATTAGTAACACACTACGCCGTCATGGATTAAAATCCTGCAGCGCACGCAAGGTCCCCCTGCTCAAGCCAGCGCATGTCCAGGCCCGTCTAAAGTTTGCCAATGACCATCTGGATGATCCAGAGGAGGAATGGGTGAAGGTCATGTGGTCTGATGAGACAAAAATAGAGCTTTTTGGAGGAAGAAGAAGGATGAGTACAACCCCAAGAACACCATCCCAACCGTGAAGCGTGGAGGTGGAAACATCATTCTTTGGGGATGCTTTTCTGCAAAGGGGACAGGACGACTGCACCGTATTGAGGGGAGGATGGATGGGGCCATGTATCGCGAGATCTTGGCCAACAACATCCTTCCCTCAGTAAAAGCATTGAAGATGGGTCGTGGCTGGGTCTTCCAGCATAACAACGACCCGAAACACACAGCCAGGGCAACTAAGGAGTGGCTCCGTAAGAAGCATCTCAAGGTCCTGGAGTGGCCTAGCCAGTCTCCAGACCTGAACCCAATAGAAAATCTTTGGAGGGAGCTGAAAGTCCATATTGCCCAGCGACAGCCCCGAAACCTGAAGGATCTGGAGAAGGTCTGTATGGAGGAGTGGGCCAAAATCCCTGCTGCAGTGTGTGCAATCCTGGTCAAGAACTACAGAAAACGTATGATCTCTGTAATTGCAAACAAAGGTTTCTGTACCAAATATTAAGTTCTGCTTTTCTGATGTATCAAATACTTATGTCATGCAATAAAATGCAAATGAATTACTTAAAAATCATACAATGTGATTTTCTGGAGAAAAAAAATTAGATTCCGTCACTCACAGTTGAAGAGTACCTATGATAAAAATGACAGACTTCTACATGCTTTGTAAGTGGGAAAACCTGCAAAATCGGCAGTGTATCAAATACTTGTTCTCCCCACTGTATACACATAATTTTGGATGGCTGGATGGATGGCTGGACAGGGGAGACTGATGACATTGAAACTTACCTGAATGTATGCTTCACTTGCTGCTGCTTGTACCAAAGTTCACCTCTGTCTGCCTGTGTATCGTGTGTGTGTCCGTGTGTGTGTCCGTGTGTGTGTCCGTGTGTGTGTCCGTGTGTGTGTGTGTCCGTGCGCAGCCTACCGCCATCCCCACTCACGATGTTAAAAGAGCATTTGATACCTGGAGATAAGTTCACTAAGCCAGAGATCTCAGACAGCTGTTTCGGTGACATATGCCATCCCTCTCTGTCTGCCGCTTGCCTGCCGGGCCACCCCACACTGAACACTCCATCAGCCCAGATGACCAGAAGCTATCAGATAGCCATTGGAGGATTAATAGACCGTTAAGCCATGCGGTGATTGTACATGCTGGTTATAATGCTGCCATTAGACTAACTGATAACACTAGGGTTATGGACCTGCAGATCTCTTTCTCTCTACTCTGCCACAGTCACACTGTAATGAAATCAGCAAGTCCATTAGGCCTTAGTGGAGACAAAGGAGTTTTGGAGGGAGTTTGTCTGTCTGCCGTGTCGGTTTCTTGAGAAATGCGGCATTGCCTCATCAGCCTATGAGACTTGTGTAGTGTGTGTGTGTGTGTGTGTGTGTGTGTGTGTGTGTGTGTCTGCTAAAGACAGAAGAGGTATATCTGCTATGGCAGCTGGTCTCTCTAGCCTTCTGGACACGCTCTGCTGCTTTCTCTCTTTCATTATGCACATTATCAATACTGCTCTAGGACACCCTACTACCTCCCTCACTCCCTCTCTTTCTTTCCTCTCTCTCTCTCGCTCCCTCCCTCCCTCCTTTGCTCCGCTCTGTTCTGGGGAAGATAATCAAAAGAGTTTCTCTTGAGAGGAAAGAGAGGAAAGAAAAAGAGAGGAAGAAGAGAAGTCTACAGAAACGGAAGGCTTTTGTCAAGTTCAGACTGAGGGCTACTTAGTTTGGAGCCCCTCCAAAAAAGGTTTTTCTTCAGCTACAGTGTCTCATAACTCTGTGATGAAATGTCTTCCCTTGGCTTAATGACAGTAGGGCTTAGAGAAGCAGTAGAAAGGAGGGTGTTAAACGTTTGGATGGTTTTGAATCTTGCCTGAGGCAGGCAGGAACTGCTAATGACCAACTAGGACAATAAAAAAACAAACAAGTCCTAATGATCAAATCAAATCTGGCAAATCTAATGTACCTAAAGCATTCCTGAGATCATGAGACCAAACATCTTAGGCTGACATGAGGACTCTTGACGTCGAGTTTAGAGTAGAAAAAACATATCCATTATTTAATCAGCCAACTCACCCGTCCACCTCTAATGGCACATTACCAATGGCTTCACAGCCTCTGTGCTCCCTTCCACTGTGAAACACAACAAGAGGCTGGGTCTGGCTCCTACTTCCACACCCTGATGAACTATGTGTCAGAGGATTCTGGCAGTTTAATAATCTTTGTAATCAGCTGCCTTGTTGAGCCAAGAAGCACTAATCTCATTACAAACCCTGTGGATATTTTATCCCTCGCCATATTAACTGTATGGAACTGCTACCCACGTGATTGCTGTAGGGTTAAGGTACATCGCAGAAGAAATGCTTCTATATGCCAGAAGCATGTAAGTCATCTTATTTAACTAGGCAAGTCAGTTAAGAACACATTCTTATTTACAATGACGGCCTACCCCGGCCAAACTCGGACAACACCTATGGGACTCCCAATCACGGCCGGTTGTGATACAGTCTGGACTCGAACCAGGTTGTCTGTAGTGACGCCTCTAGCACTGAGATGCAGCGTCTTAGACCGCTGAGCCACTCAGGAATAATGGATGATAATAAAATGAATTATTAGGCTTATGCATATGTCTTATAGTATAGCAGAGGGAGGATGGAGGGAGGATGGAGGGAGGGAGGATGAAGGGAGGGAGGATGGAGGGAGGGAGGGAGGGAGGGAGGGAGGGAGGGAGGAAGGATGGATGGAGGGAGGGAGGATGGGGGATGGAGGGAGGGAGGGAGGATGGAGGGAGGGAGGGAGGATGGAGGGAGGATGGAGGGAGGGAGGATGGAGGGAGGGAGGGAGGATGGAGGGAGGGAGGATGGGTGGGAGCGAGGAAGATAAAGAAGAGATACATATGAATACAAGAGAAAGGGAGGAAGAGAGCTGCAAAAGAAAAAGAGAGATAAAGAAAAAGAGGGAGTGTGGGAGGAGAAAAAGGGAGGTTCAACAGAAAATGTTTAGGAGGGGGAGGGAGTTGGGTTATTATTATCACACAGATGTCGAGTTTCGTCCTCTGCCAGGTAAAGCCTCCCCTGAGGTAACCGTTTAGTTTGGAATAGAGGGATGGAGGAAAATGGAGAGAAGACGTGTCCTCGTTACTGGGGGCCTTTGTGTGGGTATTAGTGCATTGTTTCTGCATCAGGCCTATCAAAACACTCACTGTTCTCTGTTTCTGTCACGATGGGGAGTGGGGAGACTTTTGAAGCCTGCGACGCTCGTTCAGCCGGCTCCTCTCTCATTTCCTGTATTATCTCTCTCTCTCTCTCGCTCTCGCTCTCTGGGATCCACAGGGAAGAGCTGTTGGCAGGGTACGCAGTGTTTATCTCAGATTAGGAGGATGTTGCCTGCAGATACTGATCTTAGGTCAGTTTCGACTTTCTCCCCTTAATGGTTTAGGTTAGGATTAGGAGAGAGTAAGCTGATCCTGAACCAATGCCTTGCAACTGTATCTTCAGGGGTTTGTCTCCCTGCCTTTTAGTAGGAGTATAATTGACCTAGAATCCATTCTCTCTACCCACAGAAAGCCAACCTCATCTCAGACCAAACATAAGCCCTAATGTCTGAATTGAGGAGATCAGGTTCAAACACCAGTCTTCGATCTGAAATACCCTTCTCCCTACTTCAGCTCTTGGTCTCATCTCCCCATAGTCCACCACTAGACAGATCAGTTGGTGGTATTGGACTGTTTGGGTCTGCTGGGGGAAAGGTATACCTCAGCCTGCTCTGACTTATCCAGTTACATGGCTGGGACCTAGCTGTGTCGATGAAAGGGTCTGGTCATTTGAGATGTACTATAAAGACCAATGAGGGTGAGGTCGATGAAAGGACTTTGGTGTGATGTTGGGCTCGTCCAGTTCAATGGTTGCTGCGGCTACCCACTGAGGGGTGAGTTTGAGGTTTGTCGTGTGTATGTTGTGGGAAAGAAGGTTAAATGTTGTTGCTTACACTGACACAGTGAAGGTCATGGTTAACGATGCAGAATAGTGTGATATTTAAATGTCGATATCTCCATGTTACTACTTTCGGAAATGGCTGAGGAACCATGATTCACTGACTTGTAGTGCTGTGCTCCAAATGCCCTTATAAGGCACATACTGAACAATTATATTAGTCAGCTTGGTTGTATGCAGAAATTGTCATCAGAGTAGCTAATATGGTTTGGGACAGGCTGTTTCCGGAGAGGTCTTTGCATACGTTTTAAGGGTGTGTGTTTGTCTGTGCGTGTGTGTGTGTGCGCGCGTACGTTTGTATATGTGTGCGTGTGCAACTTGCGTCAGTCGTGTCTGCATAATCGGCCTCATTGGTTAGGGCAGGGAACAGCGAGCATTATCGGTCCGTATATTAACACCAATTTGACAGGCAGAAATACTTCCTGAGGCTGTGCCATGATTCATTTCCACACTGATGAGATGAAGTCCTCTCCCATGTTCCTCCAGCTGTTGTGCAAAGCGAGGGATGCACGGCAGAAGAGGGGTGGAAATAGGAAGAGAAGAAGTTCTTCCCACTCACTGATAGTATGATAGTATCAGTTTAATGCTTCTGTATCAGCTTCAACCAGAAGGCTATCTTACTGGACCTGTGTGTGTGTGTGTGTGTAGGTGTGTGTGTGTGTGTGTAGGTGTGTGTGTAGGTGTGTTACTGCGGCAGCATCGCGCATGGCACCCTATTCTATATGTAGTGCACTAACTTGGACCAAAGCCCAATGACGCCCTGTGTAGTCCTGATTTATAGGGAGCTGTGTTGCACTACTAACCATTACAGCTCGTAGACCTGGGTGCCAGATTTGTAACTTTTTGTTTAATATGCTAAATTCAAGTCAAACACTAAAACTAGACAAATGAGTCGACAACCAGTCTGGACACTCCTCTCTCTGTTCTAATTATGTAAGGCAGGAGTAGATAGGCAGAGAGGAGCAAGCGGCCAGTGGTGGCGTCTAGTGTCTTTGAGTTGTGGCGGGCGAGACTGTGTGTGTGTGTGTGTGTGTGAGTAGCGTCGGGCCGGGCAGCTCTGTGGAGGCAGATTAAAGAAATAGTTTACCCAGAGTCCTCTAGAAATATTCTCATTCATTACCGCTGGAGGATGGATGTAGAGAGAGAGAGATATTTCACTCTGTTTCACTATATTATCTGTTTCTCTTTTTTCTCTCTCTCTCTCCCGGTAGATCTCTCAAACGTTCCCTTTCTCTCTTATTCTCCTAGTATCTCTCTCTCTCTGTCTCTCCCGGCAACTCTCCCTTTTGTTTCATCAGATATGATAGATCCACCGTTGGCATGACAAACAGCTTTCTGTAGGAATGTCAGTAATGTACACCTCTTTTAAGATGTATATTTGTAATTACATTACTGCTTTGATGGGCCAGATTCTCCACCCGCGCTGCTGTCGCAGTGAGTGAGTGAGTGAGTGAGTGAGTGAGTGAGTGAGTGAGTGAGTGAGTGAGTGAGTGAGTGAATGTGTGAACTCGTTACGGTGACAGGTAGACTACTGAACTTCTGAAAAAGATTCCCACTTTGTAGGAAACAGACCTTACCATACTTACAACATACAGTAGGTAATACCCAAGCATGTGTAATAATAGTTAAGGTGTATATAGAAATTAGACCAAAAATATTTGGTGTTGGACCAAATCGTGTGCTAAATGCAGAACTACAAAGATATTGTACAGTCTTACAGCATGGTAAATTAGCTTTCTGTGTGATGAATGATAGACAGTGATTCATCTTGTTAATTCTCAACCATCTCTGTCTTCCAGGAAGTGCCGGTACTCCAGTGGTGTTTAATGAGAACGGCGACGCCCCCGGACGCTACGACATCTTCCAGTACCAGAGCACCAACCGCTCTACCAGAGAGTACAAGGTCATAGGCACCTGGACCAACAAGCTACACCTAAATGTGAGACTAACATAATATCAATACTACAGTTGTCGTAAAGTGTCACATTCCGACATCCCGGCTCTGTTTGTGCCGTCATGTCAACACGTTTGGCATGACAATGAGCGACAACGACTTGACATGATAGCACAAACTGCTCTGAGATCAGGCACATTTTATAGATATCAGCATTTATTCAAGATCAAGTCTTGAAACTTCCTTCAGTGCTTGACTTTCAATGAGCAGCTACTTGTTATTAAGCTTTTACTGATTGGAACACACACACACACACACACACACACACACACACACACACACACACACACACACACACACACACACACACACACACACACACACACACACACACACACACACAGTCAGGAGAGCAGTCAGGCAGCACGCATGTATAGCTGTACACTTACTCCTATCAATGCTCAAGATCTATCTGACTTTTCTTACTTACTGCTTACCTGCACCTATCATTCACAACGGTGTAAGAGGATCGGTTCGGACTGTAGAAGCTATATTGGCTGGACTCTGGAGACTTGGCTGGGAGGAAAATTAAAGTTAGGCTTCATTGTCTATTGAACTTTTATCCTGAGATCTAGAGCCAGAATAACCCTGTTCCCTCTCGGCTGGCTGCTGAGATCTAGAGCCAGAATAACCCTGTTCCCTCTCGGCTGGCTGCTGAGATCTAGAGCCAGAATAACCCTGTTCCCTCTCGGCTGGCTGCTGAGATCTAGAGCCAGAATATCCCTGTTCCCTCTCGGCTGGCTGCTGAGAATTAAAGCCAGAATAACCCTGTTCCCTCTCGGCTGGCTGCTGAGAATTAAAGCCAGAATATCCCTATTCCCTATACATGTTGTTTCACCTTAACAATGTTTTGAATTCAAGGTTACAAATAGGTATCCAAGTAATTCAGCCAAGTGGCGGAAGTTACTGTTTCTTCTCAGGGTAAATCTTTTCCTTTAGGATCAGTTGTGCCGTTGCACATGCTTTTCTTTCATGACATGATGCTCTATGGGATAACTTTTATGAGACTTAAAAGTATTTTGTTCATCGGGTAATAATTAGCAATTATAAACCAAAAAGTTAACGGCCAGGCTTAATGTGTTTTTGAGCGTTCATAATTCAAGCATGGTCGGCTATCGCTTTGCCACCAAAACACAGGAAGAGGTAATAACACTAAAGGGAAATAAAACACAAAACGTAAACAACACATACAGACCGGTTTCATTTCTCCTCTTACGACTGAGTAGTTTGACGCAATATTAGTAAATTAATCAAGTTCTACATTTCTCCTGCTCTCAGCAGAATCCCCAGCCATCCAGTTTCCTCTAGTTCTGCTGGATCAGTACTTTGTGTGCCTGTTCAGAGATAGAGAGAGGAGCTCGTTCCCATCACCCTGGGCTGTGTTATAAACAGTTTATTGCACACACACTGCATCAGGCTGTTGCAGATGGCCAATTTGTGCCAGCTCTGATTACACCAGTTTAATTTCTATTAGATGTATGCCTAGCGGCCAGCACAAGGGAAATGATAATACGTTCTGCATTGGCTAATTACTTTGTGAGTTGCCCTTTGGGAAATGTTTATGCAGGTAAAAACAGTTTAACAACGGTAGGCTTTGAAGAACGCTATTACAGAGTCAGAACTATTCTAGTCAGAACATTCCTTAGTCAGAAACATTCTAGAATCACAACCATTCTAGAACCAAAACAATTATTGAGTCCCAACCTATCTGTCCTCTGATTGGTCTCTCCTCTCTCCTGTGACCTAATGACCCCAGGTAAAGGCCATGCAGTGGCGGGCAGGCGACCCGTCCCTCCCTGCGTCTGTGTGCAGCGTGCCCTGCCGGATGGGTGAGAGGAAGAAGATTGTGAAGGGCGTGCCGTGCTGCTGGCACTGCGAACGCTGCGAGGGCTACCACTTCCAGGCCAGCGAGTTCAGCTGTGAACTGTGCCCCTACGAACAGCGCCCCGACGCCAACCGAACGGGCTGCCAGAACATCCCCATCATCAAGCTGGAGTGGCACTCGCCCTGGGCCGTCATACCTGTCTTCATCTCAATGCTAGGCATCATCGCCACCACCTTCGTTATCGTCACCTTTGTCCGCTACAACGAAACGCCCATAGTCAGGGCGTCTGGCCGCGAGATGAGCTATGTGCTATTGACGGGCATTTTCCTGTGTTATTCCATCACCTTCCTGATGATCGCAGCGCCCGACCTGGGCGTGTGTTCCTTCCGGAGGATCTTTCTGGGTCTGGGGATGTGCTTCAGCTACGCGGCCCTACTCACTAAGACCAACCGAATCCACCGCATCTTCGAGCAGGGGAAGAAGTCCGTCAGCGCTCCCCGGTTCATCTCCCCGGCCTCTCAGCTAGCCATCACCTTCTCCCTGATCTCGGTGCAGCTCCTGGGAGTGTTTGTATGGTTCGCCGTGGACCCGCCGCACACCTTCGTGGACTATGGCGAGCAGCGGACCCAGGATCCTGCGGCGGCTCGCGGCGTGCTGAAGTGCGACATCTCTGACCTGTCCCTGATCTGCTCCTTGGGCTACTCTATCCTACTGATGGTCACATGCACTGTTTACGCCATCAAGACCAGGGGAGTGCCGGAGACATTCAACGAGGCCAAGCCAATTGGATTTACCATGTACACTACCTGCATAATCTGGCTGGCATTTATCCCTATCTTCTTCGGGACAGCGCAGTCGGCGGAGAGGGTGAGTAAAGCAGAAAAAAACGGTAAACACGCAGAAAAGTGGAGCCTGTGTGTTTCTAATGAATGGAGGATTTTGGATGAATGGTCTCTTTTCCATCAGTCAGCTAGTCATTTAGAATGGAGCTATGAGCTATCACCTCCCCATGTGAATAAGACTGGATTTTCTATCTGAGTGACTAGGAGCCAAGTCTGCAGGCTTTAATAAGAGCCTCACATACAGGGCTTACTCTCTCCCTCTCTCTCCCTTTCTCTCTCTCTCCCTCTCTCTCCCTCATTCTTTGTGTGAGTGTGTCAGACTTGACAACATTGACGTACCTCTGGCATCGGCTGTAGGCGGTCGGTTAGCAGGGTATATTCAGCCCAGCTGGGCTAAGGAAAGCTTGAGAAAACAAAAGGTAGTTCCTGTGTATAACCTCTGACCTGCTGTGTGCTGGAGGTCAGGTTTGAGCTAGCTGCACTTGGAGAGTGGTATTTCCAGGTCATCTGAAAATCTTTCCTGCACAGCGGAATTTCAGTGAATGTTCCAATGCTGTTTGGCCGAGGTTTTATTTCAGATGCAACATCTCCACAATCTTGGAGATAGAGGGAAAATAGCTGGAACACATGATAAAACTTGAAATACCCACAGGAGAGGAAGAGAGGTCCTCATTAAAGCTAATCACTGAGTCACAACATCACCCATTTACTGCACTCCTCCCTCTGTTGCCAGGCAACTGACACACACTAGTATGGATGCCACAATCAGGCTATAAACAAAAGCAGTGGCGAGGTGAGCGTTCAGCTCTTCAATTACTCTGGTTGGTATAGTCATCAGAAACAACGTCTCTGGTAAAAACACGCACAGCCAGCCCCAACAGCAACAACATTCTCAGTAACTGTTACAGAAACCTTTTTTGCTTGCTACGAATGTGATATGTTGTTATTTATCTACCTTAGTTGAATTCACTGACTGTAAGTCAATCAGGATAAGAGTGTCAGGTAAATTGCCAAAATGTAAATGTACTTGTGAAAATGAACATACCAAAATGAATTGCAAAGCACACTGGGTATTAATTATTGCCTTTATTTCAGGGCAGCGCTCATTTGAATAATACTCAGCAGTCTTTGCAATTGTTCATTTTTACATGACATTTATATTTAGTTAATTAGACACTCTTATCACATTATGGTGCCACCAGACGACTTCTAACAACGCAGGGTGAAAGGGGGCCACAAAATGGTGAACAGCTATGGTATAGAAAAGCATTTTGCATTTTTGAAAATACAGCTCTGGAAGGTATCTTGTTACAAAACACATTGGAGTGTAGTTCAGCCCAGTGTAATACAAATGACTAAATACTCAGAAGTAATTTGAAATACATATTTCAAATACATGTAACAGAAATACCACGCACACACTGCATCAATTATTTGGTGTGTGAATGTGTGGATGTGGCGCTGGAAGAATAAGAGCCAAAACAGAGCTGAAATAACTACTGTCGGGGCTCTGCTAATCACTTCCATGTCACTGTGCTGATAGAGGAAGACTGGTAAACGTTTGAATTAAATGAAGGAATTGATTTGTGGATTGACACGTAAAACACACACAAACGTGAACACACACACACACACACACACACACACAGAACATTATTCTAGAATGCTTAGATTGAAAAAACCTCCGTTTGTGTGTCTGTGTTTGTGTGTTTTAGCACCCATGCACTTTACTCTCATTGAGACTCAAAGAGGACTCACAAAATTGAATGTAAACGTTAAACCGCTTTATCACCGTGGCTGGAGAGGCCTGGGATGTGTCCCAACTGGCACCCTATTCCCTGTATAGTGCATTACAGAGTCATGGTCAAAAGAAGTGCACTATATAGAGAGAGTGGTGCCATTTGGGACAGCTCTGGAGACGGCTGTATGTATCAGGGGGCCAGAATCAATGAAGGCAGAAGGTGGTCTCTTTAGATAATGGCTCCGTATGTGCAGTATCTATGACCAGATCAAATGAGCTGACTTCCACACACACACATAAAATAAACATCCTTGTTGCGTCCCGGCACCGTGTTCTCTATATATTGTACTACTTTTGATCAGGGTCCATAGTAGTGTACTATGAAGGGGAATAGTACCATTTGGGACGCAACCCCTTCCTGTTAGTGGATTGGCGTGAATTGAAATCAACAGGTAATCACTTGAATATCACACATGTATTATACATTAACAGTAGGCCTACAGTGCACGTTGATTGAATTCAGCCTGTTTCCCTACAACATAGACACTTGTGTAGAATAGGATTTGTACTTAATTAGATGTTGAGGCTACAGCACTTAGATGAAACTGAATCAACGTTAGATCTTCAGTGTTCACCCTCTAGGTGTGGAGCCGTGGGGATGTTGCACTGTAATCCACTTGATGTTCTGTAACAGCAACACTACCCTACATAATTGTAAATGATACTGCTTTGAACGCAGCTCACATGAAGCTCACTGCATGGTGCCTGAGGCGGAGAGGGGAAAGTGGTGGTTGGAGGTAAAGCTTTGTCAGTAATGATGTGGTAGAGTTGGGAGAGAGGGAGAGAGAGTGGGGGAGAGAGAGAGAGAGAGAGAGAGGCTATAGTCAGGATCAGACACAGATCTAAGGCTAGAGAGGAACATGATATTCTACCATACCCTTCCCGACCATCTCTAAAAGCCCCAGTGTGACTAGGCTAGCCCCGGCAGAAACCCCCTCCAGGCTAGCTCTGATAAGCCCCAGCAGACCCCAACTCCGCCCCCGCAGCGACCGAATGGAGCTGATATCATCCTGTCATTTTCCCCCGCTGCTGCTCTGAACACGATGCCGGACGTTATTAACCGGTGGCTCATCGTGAATACGGAAGCTGGTGGCCGTTACGTGTAGACGCAGTGACCGTCCAGGTCATTACCGCGCCGGGGATACGAACATTAAACTGGCCTAATCTGCCCGGACCAATGGGCTCTGTACGGTACGCCACTGAGGTGACACACCACAGGGAGGGGAGTAAAGAGGGAGGAAGGCACAGAGAGGGAAAGAGGAAAGGAAAGAGGAAAGAAACGGAGAGAAATAATGAGAGGGAGGAGTGAATAAAGGTCTGAATCAGAGAGCTATAGAGAATTCATAGCTGGATGGAGGGGAGATAGAGAGAGAACGAGGGACGGAAGGACTGACTCAGAGCGGTAGAGAGAATAGGGACTCAGCAAGAGAGGAAGGGCTAATCATTCGGAGGAGAGGAGAGGAGAGGAGAGGAGAGGAGAGGAGAGGAGAGGAGAGGAGAGGAGAGGAGAGGAGAGGAGAGGAGAGGAGAGGAGAGGAGAGGAGAGGAGAGGAGAGGAGAGGGAGACGGGTGTGTAGAGGCGTCTGAGGACAGACAGACAGACAGGCAGACAGACATACACTAAACCTAGCTAAAGGCAGGGTCAGGAGCATTTGCACATTGGGAATTGCAGTTTAGGCCCAGTGCTCTAGGGAGATCTTACAGAAAGCTTACTGTACAGGATAACGGGTTAGGTCAGAACTGAGAGGATTCAGCTTTTGGGTTATTGTAGTTGTACTGTATATTGCACTATTGTAGATACTATATCCGTCCGGACATTACCAATCATGCACAAACACACTAGGTTTGGTAATATCGGGCCTAGTTTTGTTTAACGTAGATATCATGATGTCAGCCATTTTCAAACAGCATTTAGAAATTCTCAGCATTGTATGATCACATGTAGAGAAACACATTTAAAAAGCTCCATTCATTTTTAAATCAGAATATTTTGTGCACAGTAGTTAAACAATTCTGATGGGATTTGGAACATCTCTGGCAAACTTCAGTAGAAGGAGACGGTGTCAGATCCCACCATCAAACACAGAGATGCAGCAGACTACACCATGGGGGGACTCCACACAAACCCCCCCACACACACACCCTCGAAACAAAACATACAAACGCATACACGACACGCATTCACCTTGGGAGAACAAAACCCAAGCTCTTTTAAGGCAACGATGGGGAGCATTCATTTTGCGTTGCCTTTACTGAACGACTATGACAACAGAATAAAAGAAGCATCAACATTTTAGCATTTCCTGAATGTTCCCCTGGAACAGTTGTAATTTTTATTTTCCCTCATTCTTCACACGAGACATATTGGGAATGTCAAGCATATTACAGAGGCTGACTGCATGACTGGGACGTTTCAGAGGAAGAAATCAGAGTCAAATCAGTGTGTGTGTGCGCGTGTCACAGGACATGGAAGGACACATCAGTAACGCTGTCTGCTGGCTCCTGCTACAGTGGGGAGAACAAGTATTTGATACACTGCCGATTTTGCAGGTTTTCCCACTTACAAAGCATGTAGAAGTCTGTAATTTTTATCATAGGTACTCTTCAACTGTGAGTGACGGAATCTAAAACAAAATTCCAGAAAATCACATTGTATGATTTTTAAGTAATTAATTTGCATTTTATTGCATGACATAAGTATTTGATACATCAGAAAAGCAGAACTTAATATTTGGTACAGAATCCTTTGTCTGCAATTACAGAGATCATACGTTTCCTGTAGTTCTTGACCAGGTTTGCACACACTGCAGCAGGGATTTTGGCCCACTCCTCCATACAGATCCTTCAGGTTTCGGGGCTGTCGCTGGGCAATACGGACTTTCAGCTCCCTCCAAAGATTTTCTATTGGGTTCAGGTCTGGAGACTGGCTAGGCCACTCCAGGACCTTGAGATGCTTCTTACGGAGCCACTCCTTAGTTGCCCTGGCTGTGTGTTTCGGGTCGTTGTCATGCTGGAAGACCCAGCCACGACCCATCTTCAATGCTCTTACTGAGGGAAGGAGGTTGTTGGGCAAGATCTCGCGATACATGGCCCCATCCATCCTCCCCTCAATACGGTGCAGTCGTCCTGTCCCCTTTGCAGAAAAGCATCCCCAAAGAATGATATTTCCACCTCCATGCTTCACGGTTGGGATGGTGTTCTTGGGGTTGTACTCATCCTTCTTCTTCCTCCAAACACGGCGAGTGGAGTTTAGACCAAAAAGCTCTATTTTTGTCTCATCAGACCACATGACCTTCTCCCATTCCTCCTCTGGATCATCCAGATGGTCATTGGCAAACTTCAGACGGGCCTGGACATGCGCTGGCTTGAGCAGGGGGACCTTGTGTGCGCTGCAGGATTTTAATCCATGACGGCGTAGTGTGTTACAAATGGTTTTCTTTGAGACTGTGGTCCCAGCTCTCTTCAGGTCATTGACCAGGTCCTGCCGTGTAGTTCTGGGCTGATCCCTCACCTTCCTCATGATCATTGATGCCCCACGAGGTGAGATCTTGCATGGTGCCCCAGACCGAGAGAGATTGACCGTCATCTTGAACTTCTTCCATTTTCTAATAATTGCGCCAACAGTTGTTTCCTTCTCACCAAGCTGCTTGCCTATTGTCCTGTAGCCCATCCCAGCCTTGTGCAGGTCTACAATTTTATCCCTGATGTCCTTACACAGCTCTCTGGTCTTGGCCATTGTGGAGAGGTTAGAGTCTGTTTGAGTGTGTGGACAGGTGTATTTTATACAGGTAACGAGTTCAAACAGGTGCAGTTAATACAGGTAATGAGTGGAGAACAGGAGGGCTTCTTAAAGAAAACGAACAGGTCTGTGAGAGCCGGAATTCTTACTGGTTGATAGATAGATAGATAGATAGATAGGTACTTTATTGATCCCCCGGGGGGGAAATTTGGTAGGTGATCAAATACTTATGTCATGCAATAAAATGCAAATTAATTATTTAAAAATCATACAATGTGATTTTCTGGATTTTTGTTTTAGATTCTGTCACTCACAGTTGAAGAGTACCTATGATAAAAATTACAGACTTCTGCATGCTTTGTAAGTAGGAAATGCTGCAAAATTGGCAGTGTATCAAATACTTGTTCTCCCCACTGTACCTGTAAGATACTGTACATGAGGATATAGTGACCTTATCTGACTCGCCTGCCCTAGTTTTAGGGGTGTGGGGAGGTCTGTGAGAGTGTGTGGAAGGTGTTTAGGGACGTGTGAGGTGAGAGTATGGGGAGTTTATGGGGATAGTGTGAGTTTTTGTCCTACCTGCGTTCGTTGGGGGGGGACAGGCCCCTTGTGTGTGGGTGTGTGTGTGTGTGTGTGTGTGTGTACTGAGTTGTGTGATTCAGAGAAACAGATGTATGTCATCCTCACTTCTATCATACTGATAATGTAGTGATACATCTGGGACAGCAGCAGAGAGACAATGCTGCTACACTATCCGGCTGTGACAAGACAGAACAGAACAGATCAGAAACTGAACAAGGAGAGCAGAACTGGAACCACAGTGTTGGACCTGCACATTACCGTTGTCTGACCTGTGAGAGTAAAGGACAGGAAACACTATAGAGTCCTCAGGGGACATGTGTCCACAGCCTGTGGTAGAGATCTAGTTAATAGGCCAACTGAGCAAAATATAGCCACTCATAATGATAACTTCCCTTACTTATTTTCTTCTAAGGAGTTAGAACACACCCAGTGAGTCCATTAGACAAGATCAATGACATTAGCTTTAACGACAGGAAATACTTTTGGATTTGAAGATATTGGCCTCGAGGGAGATGCGTTGTTGACTCTAATTAACGGGCAATTGATTCTATTACAATTACTGCTATTATAGGGATCAATTTTGTTGGTTTCTTATTAATTGTTAGGAAGGAACCCGAATCCACATTATGGTTATGATCATAGAACTGAATTGAAAACGTTATTGTCCACACAATGTGGAATGTTGCCTTTGACTCCATGGTGGCATCCTATGTATTCAATAGTTTTGGAGTAGAGGTGTCATACAGGAGTAGTCCAATTGGAATTGTCACCTGTAAAGAAAGTTCTAGTTGAGGAGAAGATGGATACCTTGAATTAACTACCTACTGTGACCCATCCACTGTCCCTGTCCCTCCCAAATCTTGTAATTAGACTTTAAGACTGACTGAGAGATGATTTGCTCCCTAGTGAGAGGGGGAGGGGGATAGGAGGAGGATAGGAGGAGGTGACTTCAAATGGCAGTCTGAATAAGATCAGGATCCTCAGGCGTTCACTAAAGCCAGCTTACTCATAAAAGCCCTTTAAGGACAGGCCATCCCAAGGACACCTAAACTCATTACTGTACGCAGGGAAGCATTAGGATGGTAAATGACAACGAGCATTCATGTGCTCGCATGTGCGGTCAGTGAGAGAGAGGTGCAGAAAGAGAGAGGTGGGGGCGTGGGAGAGCACAGCACGTGTCATCTGGTTGGTCACTTGTCACAGCTAAGCGTATGAGTCAAGGACGAGTTTTGGAATTGGAGCGCGACGGAATGGAATTCGTAATTCTGAGGAATTCTTATTTCCGGCAACACTAATATTCTTCGCTCCAAACCCAAACCGCATTGCCTGAACTGTGATGTAGTAATGTAATATTGATCATGGGAAATGCTGCTTTTTTAAAGCCCATCACACACTGGGAGTGGTGAGACTGGACAGTCACTCTCTTTCAGGTTAGAGGGCATGTAATATTTAGTGTGTGTGTCCGGCCGTCCAGAGAGCTTACGCGCACACACAAACGCGGACACGCACACACATTTGGCATGGGCCCTCAGATCCTCAAAAAGTTATACAGCTGTACCATTGAGAGTATCTTGACTGGCTGCATCACCGCAACTGCTTGGCATGCGACCGTAAGGCGTTACAGAGGGTAGTGAGTACAGGGGGCCCAAGACTCCAGTCACCCAAGTCATAGACTGTTCTCTCTGCTACCGCACGGCAAGCGGTACCGGAGTGCCAAGTATGGGTCCAAACTCACTGGTCCAAACTCATGTACCCACACATTCACACATACTACACTGACATTACAACACACACAGACATACACAGACATACACTACATATACTCACACACACACACACACACTTTAACTCTGCATTGTTGGGAGTGCTCCTAATTCTTTCACGGTCGACACATGTATTCGACACATACATTAGATTTGATTGATTTGACATGCCTCTCACTCACTCACTCACTCACTCACTCACTCACTCACTCACTCACTCACTCACTCACTCACTCACTCACTCACTCACTCACTCACTCACTCACTCACTCACTCACCATCATCTCCCCCACACAGCCCTGTGGGGTCAGAGTGGACGTATTTTGTACTTAGTTCAGTCAAGGAGAAAATGCGTCTCGTTAACACAACATCACCTGTTTCTCTGTGCTTTGAGCTTGTTGCAGCCCGACTACAGCCGTCCATGTTGGTCATTCTATGGTCTGGAGCTTTTACATTTTCTTTCGCTCCATCCTTTGCTTTGGTCATGATGAGTACATGTGAGAGTGTACGGTATGTACTGTAGTAGTACATGTGACGGCTTACGTACATTTGTAGTGGTACACGTGAAAGTACAGGCTATTTAATTGTCAACCAGGTTTACTAATAGAGTGTGTAGCATTACAACCCCTACTAATGACACATTACACTGAAACACCACTATAAGTAAGTGTGTGTGTGCGTGTGTGTGTGTGTGTGTGTGTGTGTATGTATGTATGTGTCACAGACCTATGTTGACAGCTTGAACAGGCTGGCTGGAGTAGTAGATGTCCTAATGGGGGACAATATGTGTTGAGGAGAAGTGCCCTTCTGCACAGTAATCTGTTGTTCAATAGCTAACTGAGTGCTCAGTCTCTTTCTCCTACTCCTGTTGTGGTGATGGAGAAGCTTAACACGCTGTCCAAGGGTACACACTGTAGACAAGTGAGCCAACACTGAGCTAACCTCTATACCCTAGTGTCTGTATAAACATACACTTCATTGTTGACTTATACAGACACTAGGGTATAGTTAAATAAAGGTTATATATATATATATATACAAAAATGAAGTATATAATCGTATGATCATATGATGTAATTGACATCTGTGTCTAGACAGAGGTCGCACAGATAGATGCCAGGCTCTTACCATTTGTAGAGGGTTCGGCTCCTGTTGTGTAAAAAGTGAAGAGTTTCCAATGACGTCACATATTGAAAACAGCTAATTGGCCAGTGTTACCTAGTGTTGATTTTTCTGTGTAACATGTCTAGTCTCTTAAGTGTTAAATTAACACTCATTGGTGTAAAGGAACCCCAGTGTTGGTGTTAATAACCAGTGTTAAACCAAAACCACATATTATTATCATATTTCCCAGCATGCTGAATTGCAGGTTGATTTTTATAATAGTTTATTTCAATATCTTTTTGCGTGTACATTGACTAATGAATAAACCTTATGCTACTCAAATATAAATGACATACAATTTTCTAAACTAATTCAATCTGTTACTTGGATTTATTGCACCTGTTACTGAAATGGTTGTTCCAGTTCAGACCGTTTGGGTGTTATAGCTTAGACTTCCCAACCCGTGGTCATTCTGAATGCAGGTCGCAGGTGAATAAAGATTGTGTTGGACATCCCCGCTCAGGCTGGATTCCAGAAGGAATTGCACATCACTTTGTAAGGAGAGATGGAGGGTTGGAGGAGAGAATGGGAGGGAGGGAGAGAGAGGAAGAGCGAGAGAGTGTGTGTGCGTGCCTGCATATGATGTACAGCTAACATCTGCTGGGTGGATCCTCCCAGCTTTCAGCAGAGTTTATAACGGAGGGCATAGTGCTCTGAGGAATGCCCTCTTTTACTGTCTTTCTACCTCTCTCTTTTCATTGTCCCCGTCTCGCTCCCCCTTTCTTTTCTCCCCCTTTCTTTTCTCCCCTCTCCCTCCTCCCCTCCCCTCTCCCTTCTCTCTTTCTCTCTTCCTCCGACGACAGCTCTCATCGGAGGAGATCTCTCTCTGTATGTACACTCCGTCCCGTCAGTGCTCTGCTATCTCTGCCCACGTTCACCCAGGGCTCCTTCTGCTGTAATCTACAGCTTTAGCTGCTCTATATCCTATTAAAGTAGATAACGCAGACCGTGGTGAAGATAAACTCAGATCAAACATTAGGAGTTGAGTGTCCATGTGGTTGGATGAGCATTTGATGAGTCACTGAAAAGGCAATTGGGATAAATCCCAACGGCACCCTATTCTCCACATATAGTGCACCAAAAGTGTTTCTTAACTTCCACTTAAACCAACATTTCTCTTAGTCATGCTTCAATGTCAGTGGGAGACATTTTGAATTATGTGGTCATTTTTCCCTACCTCAGTGAGGCTGTATGAGTAGCGTCTACTGCATAAAAGCCCTACGCTCCCTCTAGGCAGCTGTTGTTGTGTTGGTACGATATGGACTCTTTAGAGCTGATGTGAGAGGAGAGTGATGTCACAGGGACAGAGAGCTTAGCTAACAGGGTGACCTGCTGTATGAGTCACACCTAGGCGGCATTGAGGATGCGGCTCAAACATAGATTCTACACTGCACCGTTCTTCCACGGGAAATTCCATCATTTGGTGTTTTGTTGATGGTGATGGAAAAGGCCATCTCAGGCGCCGCTCCAGAATCTCCTTTAAGTGTCTCAACTGGGTTGAGATCTGGTGACTGAGACGGCCATGGGATGTGGTTTACATCGTTTTCATGCTCATCAAACCATTTAGTTACCACTCGTGCCCTGTGGATGAAGGCATTGTCATCCTATGGGGGCATAGCCATGGTAGCCAAAAAAATGTTCTGTCCAGCATTTTTATACATGAACCTAAGGATGACGGGATGTTAATTACTTAATTAACTCAGGAACCACACCTGTGTGGAAGCACCTGCTTTCAATATACTTTGTATCCCTCGTTTACTCGTGTTTCCATTATTTTGGCAGTTACTTGTAGCTAGCAGATTGTAACATTAGGTGCTCCATTAGGCATTACAGGATAGGTACTGTTTGGAGAACTTTTCGAACAACCTTAACTTGTCGATACTGTCTTCATTCCAGTTTCGACCAAACATATATCTTTTAAAATGTCTGTGTCCAGTTGTAGGGGGTTTGCTTTGTTATTAACATTGTCTGATTGATTGAGACAGGTGGGTCTACCCCAAAGTGCCCAATGTCATTGACACTCACCTGTCTGGATCAATGAGAGAAGATTTGAAATAGACAAGATGGCGGCACACAGATTGTTGGATTACTTCATGGAGCAAAACATGTATTTATTTGATTGTATTAAATTCAAAATGAAAAAACAAAGATAGTATCACCAAGTTAAGGTTGGTCGAGCATTCTCTGTGCCACGCCAAACAGTATCTATTCTGTAACGGCTAATGGAGTATCACATTAGCCCGCTAGCTAACTTACACCTATGACGCTAACGCTAGCTGACACACTGACACATAGTTCATACTGCTGCCATGCCAAAGTAGTGGCACTCAGGCCTCAAGGCCTGCCTAGAATGTGTACCAGTCCATACAGTTAGTACAGTGTCAGAGCACACTGTACACACGCATACATATGTACACACACACACACACACGTAGTGGAAAATATAGAGAGTGAACGATGATGAAGGCCGGTGATGAAGATGTGTCTAGCGACTTGCTGGCGCAGAAGCCCAGCGTGATGGCTCAATCACGATTCATGGCATTATTTGAATGACAGGCCATCTGTGGGCTATCACAGGGGTCCAACACCTTATATGTGGCAATCTCGATTAAGAGACATTCCCACAGAAGTCCTAGGGTCACTGAAGCCAGGAGAGGTGAACTTGAATCGACTGTGTGAATAAAACTGTCATGTTTGGAATATTTCAAGAGTTCGTAAAGAGCTACACATTTTGATATGTTTATTGCTACAGAGAAACTCTGTACGTTTGATAGTTCAGAGAGGAGTTACACAGATGTGTGCTCTTATCATACAGTGTTGAGGTGTGGTGATTAGATAAGAGAATGCGTGTGTCTTTTGTTTACATTTTTTGGGCCATGCAAAGTGATGTTAGTTAGACGATAGGAGATACTGAGAGATGGCACTCTTGGAAGAATAAAAGATTGGTTTAAACTTAGATCATGTAGTCATTGGTAAACTGATTTCCTGATGTAGACATTGTCATAGTGGTGAATTTTCAGTGCTGTTAAGACTTGGGATATTTTGTATTATTTTATTGTCAAGATTTCTGGTGTGTATCATTTGTTAATTGAATTCTTATTGTGTAACTGTATTAATTCTGGTTACTTTTAAATGGATGCGAACTGTAGTCCTCACATTTTTGAGTAAAATTATTATTTGGTGAAATGTCTAATGGTTAATGTTATTCACAATATACATAGCATATATGCTTGGTCTCTAACTGTGCATCTCTGAGCCAAGGTTAACACAATCATTAAATGCTCGGACATTGATTGCAAGATATTAGCTTCTTGTCTCTTAGCCTCTTAATAACGGTAAACCTAGACATGTGCATCTAATAGTATTCCGAGTGTTGATGAATGTGAATGTACTTTATAATTATTTTTAACATTATGTTTGGATAATTTCCACCACCCCACACACACACACACTTCAAAGTCTAAGCCTTCTCTCATCTTCTTTCTGGATGCTCTCATTACAGAGGATATACTGTGAATTGGTATTACTGTCGGCGGTGGAGCACTGGTTTCTTTACGTCTTCGGCGGAACGCTACGCTGGCTAGCCGGGGCTGTGTTGTGTTGTTGTGACTGAAGAAGCGTGACTGGCCATCTGTTAGCTGTGATTTCTTATTCTGCGCTATAGTCAGGGATGGACACAGATGAGTGGCTGCGCTTTGAGAGGAATCCCTCCTATGGTGGAGTGGTCTCTGTGTGTGTGTGTGTGTGTGTGTGTGTGTGTGTGTGTGTGTGTGTGTGTGTGTGTGTGTGTGTGTGTGTGTGTGTGTGTGTGTGTGTGTGTGTGTGTGTGTGCTTGCGCATGCTTGTGCTTATTTCTGATGAAGACTCGACTCAGTGATACGATACAATAGGGGTTTTGTCAAGTATAATTTCTGACAAAGTACAGTAGCCAGTGTATGGTTTATATTAGTGTATGGTTTATAACAGTGTATGGTTTATAACAGTGTATGGTTTATATCAATGTATGGTTTACATCAGTGTATGGTTTACATCAGTGTATGGTTTACATCAGTGTATGGTTTATATCAATGAATGGTTTATATCAGTGTATGGTTTATATCAGGGTATGGTTTATATCAGTGTATGGTGTATATCAATGAATGGTTTATATCAGTGTATGGTTTACATCAGCGTATGGTTTATATCAGCGTATGGTTTACATCAGCGTATGGTTTATATCAGCGTATAGTTTCTATCAATGAATGGTTTATATCAGTGTATGGTTTATATCAATGAATGGTTTATATCAGTGTATGGTTTATATCAGTGTATGGTTTATATCAGTGTATGGTTTATATCAATGAATGGTTTATATGAGTGTATGGTTTATATCAGCGTATGGTTTATATCAGCGTATGGTTTACATCAGCGTATGGTTTATATCAGTGTATGGTTTATATCAATGAATGGTTTATATCAGTGTATGGTTTATATCAGCGTATGGTTTATATCAATGTATGGTTTATATCAGTGTATGGTTTATATCAATGAATGGTTTATATCAATGAATGGTTTATATCAGTGTATGGTTTATATCAGCGTATGGTTTATATCAATGTATGGTTTACATCAGTGTATGGTTTATATCAGTGTCATGTTTACATCAGCGTATGGTTTATATCAGTGTATGGTTTATATCAGTGTATGGTTTATATCAGCGTATGGTTTATATCAGTGTATGGTTTATATCAGTGTATGGTTTATATCAATGAATGGTTTATATCAGTGTATGGTTTATATCAGCGTATGGTTTATATCAATGTATGGTTTATATCAGTGTATGGTTTACATCAGTGTATGGTTTATGTCAGTGTATGGTTTATATCAGTGTCATGTTATCATCAGAGTATGGTTTATATCAGCGTATGGTTTATATCAGTGTCATGTTTACATCAGCGTATGGTTTATATCAGTGTATGGTTTATATCAGTGTATGGTTTATATCAGTGTATGGTTTATATCAGCGTATGGTTTATATCAGTGTATGGTTTATATCAGTGTATGGTTTATATACCCGTATGGTTTACATCAGTGTATGGTTTACAGCAGTGTATGGTTTACATCAGCGTATGGTTTATATCAGCGTATGGTTTATATCAGTGTATGGTTTATATCAGTGTATGGTTTATATCAGTGTATGGTTTATATACCCGTATGGTTTACATCAGTGTATGGTTTACAGCACTGTATGGTTTACATCAGCGTATGGTTTATATCAGCGTATGGTTTATATCAGCGTATGGTTTATATCAGCGTATGGTTTACATCAGTGTATGGTTTACATCAGTGTATGATTTACATCAGCGTATGGTTTACATCAGTGTATGGTTTATATCAGTGTATGGTTTACATCAGTGTCATGTTTATATCAGTGTATGGTTTACATCAGTGTCATGTTTACATCAGTGTATGGTTTATATCAGCGTATGGTTTATATCAGCGTATGGTTTACATCAGTGTATGGTTTGTATCAGTGTCATGTTTACATCAGCGTATGGTTTACATCAGTGTCATGTTTACATCAGTGTATGGTTTATATCAGCGTATGGTTTATATCAGCGTATGGTTTATATCAGCGTATGGTTTATATCAGCGTATGGTTTATATCAGCGTATGGTTTACATCAGCGTATGGTTTATATCAGTGTATGGTTTACATCAGTGTATGGTTTACATCAGCGTATTGTTTATATCAGCGTATGGTTTATATCAGTGTCATGTTTCCATCAGCGTATGCTTTATATCAGCATATGGTTTATATCAGTGTATGGTTTATATCAGTGTCATGTTTCCATCAGCGTATGCTTTGTATCAGCATATGGTTTACATCAGCATATGGTTTATATCAATGAATGGTTTATATCAGTGTATGGTTTATATCAGTGTATGGTTTATATCAGTGTATGGTTTATATCAGTGTATGGTTTATATCAGTGTATGGTTTATATCAGTGTATGGTTTATATCAGCGTATGGTTTATATCCATGTCATGTTTCTATCAGCATATGCTTTATATCAGCATATGGTTTATATCAGCATATGGTTTATATCAGTGTATGGTTTATATCAGTGTATGGTTTAGATAGATAGATAGATAGATAGATAGATAGATAGATAGATAGATAGATAGATAGATAGATAGATAGATAGATAGATAGATAGATAGATAGATAGATAGGTACTTTATTGATCCCCCGGGGGGAAATTTCATTGTCAAGCAGCTACAACAAAACACAGGGCAGGTGCAAAATGCCACAACGAAAGTACACAAAAGACAGATACACGGTACATGATACATTGAGCGGCAGTATGAAAAAGTATAGAAATACAAGATATCTGGAGTGCAAAAAAAAGCTATAAAAAGACATTGCATAGTATGGGTGGTTGGCTGAATATGTACACTATACATTGGTGGATGTTGGATGGTTAACTATACTATACAGGTCGATGGCAGAGAAATACTTCAGTAGCTAAAAATGCGTATGATATGAGCGAGGGAATAATAGTTTACTTAATAGACAGACTGGGTAAATGAACAGGTAAGTGAAAATGTTGCATGGTTAAATTAGCTGTACAGTTAGGTATACAGTTATATTTACAGATAAGTGAATACTTGCATGTTTACACAAACTGTACAGGTAAATGACAGGAAGAGATACTTTAATAGCTAAATGTGTGTATGATATCATTTGGGGTAATAATAGTAATTCCCTTAAAATATAGTCCTTAGTGCGCAGGGTTTAATTACATCAGTGTATCAGTATATCAGTGTATGGTTTATATCAGTGTATGGTTTATATCAGTGTATGGTTTATATACTGTATATGTGTATGGTGTTTAGTTTCTATCAGTGTGTAGTTATAGAAGAAGAAAAGTGTCTATTTCACTTGAAGAATGGTTACAGTATATTGATGCCTCTATCCCCTCCCTCCCTCCCTCCCCCTTACTCCCTCCCTCTCCAGATGTACATCCAGACCACCACCCTGACCATCTCCCTCAGCCTCAGCGCCTCTGTCTCTCTCGGGATGCTGTACATGCCCAAGGTCTACGTCATCATCTTCCACCCGGAGCAGAATATCCCCAAGCGTAAACGCAGCTTTAAGGCCATAGTCACCGCCGCCACCATGTCAGGCAAGCTGCAGAAGGGAGGCGACCGCCCCAACGGAGAGGTCAAGACGGAGCTGTGTGAGAGCATGGAGACCAACAGTGAGTAAGAACACACTTTTACTAACCTATACATAATACACTTATATGTATATCTAGTGATTCTCTATACACCTATATTAACAGTATACATATACTGTATACATCTACACCAGGGTTCCCCAACTGACAGGCATTGGGCTGAATTTGGCCCCCGGTTGGTTTTATTTGGCCCTCGGTTGGTTTTATTTGGCCCTCCAAGTTTTCTAATTAAAATTAAAATTAAAGTATTGTCCGTTGAATTTTCATTGTTGGACATAAGACTGTCAAAACACCAGGAAATCATCTCCAAGCTATTTTAATTTAAGAAATCTGTTGCCAAGCATTCCCACGCATAGTACCGAGACACGTGTACAATGTACAAATGTAAGCAAGGTTTAAAATGATTAGGGTTTCAGTTTTACAAATCCGTTTTGGCTCCTTGCAGCCAAATTATTTGTAATTTTGTTCTGGCCCCCCCGACCATCCGCTAAAGAAAGAATCGGCCCTGCGGCTTATTTCCTGATCTACACTAATATAACTAATAATCTATACCCCTATACTCATAGAAAAAACACTAATCTATAGATCTACACTAACACACAACAGTAATAATATATATAACCTGTAAGGATGTATGTTCAGAGGGGTCTCTGGAAACCTTTATGGTTTTCAGGTTTGGTGTCCAGAGACCTCTAAATCTCTATGTTTAAAAGGAATGTTATCTCACTACATCTCTGCGCCTCGGGTCCCGTATAACAGTAGCTACATGTCCGTTGGGCCCTTTTTCATATGACTCTCATTCAAATATCGGTACTTTTAATAGCAAAAAATGTAATGTCTGAATTGTGAACAATGTTCTTGATATAGCAGCTTGAGTGCTGCAACCTGTTTTTTGGGCACTAATGTTTACTTCATACAGAGTGTAAAAATGAGCTTCCCATCCAGCTCAACTATGTGGCACAGCTTACGTAAACTTCAAAGCTTTGTTGTGTGAGGAGCCAGTCGTGCCTCATCAACACTACGACTTGGAAATGTTCTTCTTTCTCCAGTGGAGATTCCGAATGTTTAGTGGGTGTTTAAAACACTTATTTTATCACAGAGTTGATCTAGGAGTTCTGAGAGGTTGAGAAGGTTCTGGAATGTTTGGAGTAGTTACTCGTCATTTACTGTGTTCTGTGTTCTGAGCTGCAGCAGGTTTAATTATTTCTTCATTACAGACCTGAACGCCCAAAAGTCTCGCAGTCAGCAGTTTGGTTGGCTAGAATAACACACACACAACAAACAGCATAGGTCACTGAGCATCTATTCCCTCATTAGCACGAACTGCTGACTGGACTCATACAGAGTACGTTTCACAAACCACAGTCTGCCTGAGACATTATTTTCAAATGCTAACTGCCTAGGGTTTGTGTTGTGTGAAGAAGAAACGGTTGGAACAGTTTCGATTCCTACAGGCTGACATATTGTCTCTTACTTAACAAGGCGGGCATAGGGGACCGTCTTGACGATAGCGCCAGCGGTCCGTGGTCGCTTAAAACCAGCTGACATTTACAACCAACAGCTAGGGGAAATGTAAGATAATGGACATGAAAAGCACAGTCTCAGACCCCAGATGCAGGTGTACACTAATATTACAGTCAAAAGGAAATATACAGTAATGTGAAAAAGTAAGTACACCCCCTGGAAAGGTCTATTGTTTGTTTTTTGACATATTTTGACAGATGGATATGTAATCTTCACTTCAACACTATAGACAGATAAAGGTTACCCAATTTAACAAATCACACACTCCTAAGTTTCTCCCTAATGTTTTCTAATCATTTGCACTTGTTTTGGTACCTAATTTTAGCCATTTTATGTGATGGTAAAGGTAGGGGTGTACTAACTTTTTCCCCATACTTTTTGTTAAATTGGGTAACCTTTATCTGTAAATAGTGTTGAAGTGAAGATTACATATCCATCTGTCCAAATATGTAAAAAAAAAAAAGACCTTTCCAGGGGGTGTACTTACTTTTTCACATGACTGTATCTCACCTGATATATTTCTTCTTCTCTTCTCCTCTTTCCCCCTTTCCTCTCTTCCCCTCTGGCAGCTTCATCAACTAAGACAACATATGTCAGCTACAGTAATCATGCCATCTGAACAGCACCAGACTGGAGGGAGGGTCCCCAGCTGAGGAGAGGAGCTGTCACTCAGACAGATAGATGATGGACTGGCGGATGAATAGATGGACAGACAGACGGAGCTCCCACCGCCACCGGTAACCAAGCATGAGACATTTTATATTGTTCTGACAGCATCAAATTACCACAAGAGAGGCGGGACCACAAAGACCAACCACCAATCAGTGGGCCCCGTTCACACTCTTCCTGCAAATCACAGCACGACGTTCCTGCCATGAACTTTGAACTAACCGTGGAAAAAAAAGAGACTTAACGGTTTAAAAAAAAAATCCACTGAAAAAATGAATAAAAAAAAAGAACAAAAACATAACAAAAGAAAAGAAAACTGTGTAAAAGTTATACATAAAAAGACGTTTAAAGAGTTTAAAAACTGTAAAATATTTAAAAGAGAAAATAGAAGAAACTACAAGAATCAACCATGATGTTCGCTGTTATTATACTTGTAAGTATTTTTGTGGTTGTGAAAGATTTTTTCATTCTTGTCCCAGCTGTCGTGCGACGTTGCATTACTCAGAAAGTTTTGTCTCTTGTATCGATCGGCTAACTGGATGGGTTGTGAATCTGTAAATGCCCTGGTTGAAGCATGCCAGTTTTTATACAAATGTTTTATTTATAATAAAGAAATGTTTTGCAAATGTGTAGATTTGTTGCTTGTGCTTTTAGAATACAATGCAGACACCAATTTAATGTTTTTTTTATTGTTAAATTTGTAGATTTTAGACGACGAGGACAAAAACCCAGTGACAACAAGTGTAATGTAACATACCCAGTGCTGTACCATCCCTCCCACCTGTCCCTCTAAGGCATTCTGTAGGTTGTTTCTGACCATCTGAAACTTCTACACGTTTCCCAAGATGGCGAATTTTCCTTTTTCTTTACTCTGTATTAAACCATCAATACAGCAAATCACTTTTCCTGACACACAAATTATTTTCCGTTTTGAGCATAACACATTTCTTTCATAGATTTTTCCTGGTCTTACAGCGTTACAAAGCTCTACCACTCCACCGAGGGCTGTTGTCTCCAATACTGAAGTAGCTACTAGTGGAGAAGCTAGACGCAAGCTGGGTGGATGACGAGAAGGCAGTGTGTGTGCGTCTAAATGTAGACAATGAGGGCCTGAATCCCTTATTTCTGAACTAGCCTGCTACATCTCACCAAATGTCGAGAAGTACTTGAGTTCTGAAAAGCAGTGAGCTGCATCAATACATTCATTCTCACTGGAGAGGAACGATCGATAAACCTGAACGAGGAGAACAACACCTTTTCCTGTATACAACAACAGACAAGCTTTGTCTTTCAGATTAAAAGTAAGGCAGTGTTTAACTGATTTCCTTGTCGGCTGCTTTGTTGGAGCCCAACCTCCATTTACAATGAAATGAGAAAAAACAGAAAACCCTAAGCCACGGACAGAACAATGGTTTGTATTTACCGCACATATAACGGGAAGCGGCTTGCGGGCCAATCAGCAGTCATTTTACAATGGACGAAATAGAGGACTGCTGTCTGCCTTTGATTCACTTTATTCTCATGCGTTCCTTCTACAGCCCAATGCATAGCAAATATACAGTCTTGCCTTTCCCATTCAGCTCTGGCCATTAGCATACTGACAGAGTGGTGGTTGAAAGGAACATCCGAGGGTGTATTGTAACCAGGCAGTGGTCCTGAGGGTCTAAGCCTGCCGCTCAGCAGCAGACCGGACCCTGGGTCAGGGCTACTTCTGCGAGGGTAGTAGTGACAGCAGCAGACAGGACCCTGGGTCAGGGCTACTTCTGCGAGGGTAGTATTGACATTAATCCTAGTTATCTACCTGCAGGGTAATTCAATTACCAGTTACACAGACCACTGTCACTGTCAGGGACGATGGACTACACACAACACCAGGAGACTGCTCTCTCTATGGATCCTCTCATACAACACCGGGAGACTGCTCTCTCTATGGATCCTCTCACAACACCAGGAGACTGCTCTCTCTATGGATCCTCTCACAACACCAGGAGACTGCTCTCTCTATGGATCCTCTCACACAACACCAGGAGACTGTTCTCTCTATGGATCCTCTCACACAACACCAGGAGACTGCTCTCTCTATGGATCCTCTCACACAACACCAGGAGACTGTTCTCTCTATGGATCCTCTCACACAACACCAGGAGACTGCTCTCTCTATGGATCCTCTCACACCTATATGGTTGTGACAACCGACAGGTGGGAGGGTGTGTGTTTGTGTGTACACTCGAGCATCACACTCACACTCACACACACATCAACAGGAGCAGTGGAAAGGGCTGTCTGAACACTTCCATTTTCAAGCTACTTTCTCCAAGCAGATTTTTTCAATGGTTTTATTGTCTGACTGTCTGCACGTGTTGCTCCCATCCTAAACCTGAGGAGATAATCTGAGTTTGGTGGAATGTTGTATTCTTTTTTCAGGTTAGTCACACACTAGGGCCTCAAGGGAGGTTATTTCTGTGTTTGTATATTTCCTTCAGGTTAGTCACACACTAGGGCCTCAAGGGAGGTTATTTCTGTGTTTGTATATTTCCGTCAGGTTAGTCACACACTAGAGCCTCAAGGGAGGTTATTTCTGTGTTTGTATATTTCCTTCAGGTTAATCACACACTAGGGCCTCAAGGGAGGTTATTTCTGTGTTTGTATATTTCCGTCAGGTTAGTCACACACTAGGGCCTCAAGGGAGGTTATTTCTGTGTTTGTATATTTCCTTCCATAATACGATTTTACTGTGAGTCAAAATATTTCTCTGTTTGTGCGTTCCTGCAGCCCAATGTACTATAGAAGCTCTATTGTTTTATGACCTGAGAACAGAGGGTCCTCAGAGGCTTTTCAATTAGAATAAACAGGAAATGGATATAAACAAACACATACTGAAGGTCTGGCACACGATTGGCACCAATATTGAAAAATAACAAACACCACACATGCTTTTCATGCCCAAGTTCAGACGTGAAAGAAAGGTTTTTGGGCAATTTTAGTAATTTACGGTTATTTGATTCCTGCATGGTCTTCCGGTGAGAATATATAAACATAAGACTGTGTTGTTTTCCGACCAGCCCGTTCCGCTCAGACATCGTCGGCGACAATGGACGGACACTTGGGACGGATGGCGAGCTGTCAGTAATGTCACACCTGCCAGTCAGCGTTCCCCACCGCTCCCCACCACTTGCCACATCACTCTGGTGTGTTCTCCCGTTAATGAGGGAGCGTCCGTTAGAGAATACCGTTAGCGTGTTTAAACAGCGGAACGAACAGAGCCTAGTGAAGCCGGCGGGCAACACAACACTGCCTATTTCTGTTTGCAGCCTGCACTGCATCGGGAGAATACTGATGCATGACTGCTGCCTGCTTCGAACAGCCTGCTTCCCTTCCAGCTGCTAGCCTGAGAAATTATCATTAAAAAAAGGTGGCTGGTGTTTTTGAGCATGCCGTTGTTATATATTCTTTGCTGTGTTGGGTATGAAGATGTTCAAAGAGCCTAGCATGACTCCACTAGGATCAGAAAGCTAGAACAATGACTATGTCTTTATCATAACAGACCATCTGTTTCTGAGGGCTGGTTGTATGCCTTAGGGCACGGCTATCTTTCAGGATACATTATCAAAAGATAATCTGTTTGAAGTTTATGCAAATATCTTGAGACAAATCTGTGTTGTGTAAATGTTGCATTGCAAGGACCTATGTAGGTACATCACTAAAAGCAGGCTGCCTAAAAGAAAAAAAAAAAAAGTGGAGAGGAGAGACGTCCTCTGGGGATTGGTGAGTGCTTCGTCCAACTGGACTGAACATCAGGAAGCTGTCTGGGTGAGTCCAACTGGTTTCGATTTGAAGTGAGACGTTCAGCACATCGAGGCACATCTCTTTTCCCCCCTTCCCAAAATATTAATTTCAAAACGCATGTCTCGCCGATGAGCATAGTTGATTTCATTGGCCGCACCAAAGAGAGATAATTTCGGGGAATGAAGCTGACATTTGATCTTGTTCAGTATTGTACTAATTTAGATGTGATACAGCAGTCTGTCAGAGCTTTGTCTCTGAACAACGACAGACGGTGCCGCTGCTCACTGCTCTACTAAAGACCTGGAATTGTTGGGGTGTTAGGACCTAGTTTAACAATTAGGCATCCATCCATGAGTAACTCTCTGGTCTGTAATCACTCATTCACTCAGGACTTATTTATCCATTCAGGTCTGTATATACATATTCATGTACAGTTGCTATATCATATCACGTGCAATATTGTAAGTAATTCTTGGACTGAACTTACGTAGTTATTCACTCAGGAATGCATATTAGCATCCTGTCAGTTGTATCTTTTTTCATTGCATTTAGTATATCGAATGTGCAATACGTGCATTTATCTGTAATTAAACCATGCACTAAGGACTGTATTTTAAGGGAATTATTATTATTATTATTACCCTAAATTATATCGTACACACATTTAGCTATTTAAGTATCTCTTCCTATCATTTACCTGTACAGTTAATGTAACCTTGCAAATATTCACGTACCTGTTCATTTAACTGTACATTTACCTGTACAGTTAATTTAACCATGCAAATATTCACTTACCTGTTAATTTAACCCGTCTGTATATTAAGTAAACTATTATTACCCTCTCTTATATCATACACACATTTAGCTATTTAAGTATTTCTCTGCCATCGACCTGTATAGTATAGTTAACCATGCAAATATTCCTTATTTATCTATATCAACTTGCAATATTTGTATCATTTCTTTCACCTAACACGCTGTAGCACTCCAGACTATTTTTATCATTTTTCTTACTGCCACACTATGTATCATGTATCGTTTATCTGTCTTTTGTGTATTTTCGTTCTGGCATTTTGCACCTGCCCTGTGTTTTTTCGTAGCTGCTTGACAAAGAAATATATCTATCTATCTATCTATTCCTGTTATTATTTGTTGATGAATTAAACATAGTTACAGGGCCACGGTCAAGTCCTCTCAAAATACATTTTACACATAGACTCCACAGAGTCTCTTCAAAGGTGAGTTTATGTCAGACTGAGCAGTTCTTCTCCAGGGATGTTTGTTTTGGCTGCATTGTGCTCTGTGGGCTGAATCAAAGTGTGATCAGTGTGATTATCATTGGAAACTTTAGGCTGTTGTCAACTGTTGTCAAGCTCAATTGATTAAGTTACAACAACTGGCGAGTTTAAAGATGGGGGCCAAACGTTTGGGTTTTTATTTATTTGCACTATTTTTTACATTGTAGAATAAAAATGAAGACATCAAAACTATGACATAACACATATGGAATCATGTAGTAACCAAAAAAGTGTTACACAAATCAAAATGTATTTTATATTTGAGATTCTTCAAAGTAGCCACCATTTGCCTTGATGACAGCTTTGCACACTCATGGCATTCTCTCAACCAGCTTCATGAGGACCGCCACAGGAATGGAAGACCCAGAAATACCTCTAATGAACTTATCCTCTGCAGCAGAGTTACCAGCCTCAGATTGCAGCCCAAATAAATGCTTCACAGAGTTCAAGTAACAGACACATCTCAACATCGACTGTTCAGAGGAGACTGTGTGAATCAGGCCTTTATGGTTGAATTGCTGCAAAGCAACCACTTCTAAAGGACACCAATAAGAAGAAGAGACTTGCTTGGGCCAAGAAACACGAGCAATGGACATTAGACCGGTGGAAATTTGTCCTTTGGTCTGAAGTCCAAATGTGATATTTTTGGACCAACCTCAACCAAATTTAGATGGTTTGGGATGAGTCGGACCGCAGTGAAGGAAAAGCAGCCAACAATTGCTCAGCATATGTGGGAACTCCTTCAAGACTGATGGAAAAGCATTCCAGGTGAAGCTGGTTGAGAGAATGCCAAGAATGTTCCAAGCATTTATTTGGGCTGCAATCTGAGGCTGGTAACTCTAATGAACTTATCCTCTGCAGCAGAGATATTTCTGGGTCTTCCATTCCTGTGGAGGTCCTCATGAAGCTGGTTGAGAGAATGCTGTTAGTGTGCAAAGCTGTCATCAAAGCAAAGGGTGGCTGTTTGAAGAATCTCAATTATAAAATATATTTTGATTTGTTTAACACTTTTTTGGTTACTGCATGATTCCATATGTGTCATGTGATAGTTTGGATGTCTTCACTTTTATTCTACAATGTAAAAAATAGTGCAAATAAAGAAAACCCCTTGAATGAGTAATATTCCAAACTTTTGGCCCCAAGTGTATATTTATCTTGATCTTAAAGCGGGCCCTGACCACAGACGCTTATTAGCCCTAGACCAAAGAGAGTAGAGGATCTTGGGTAAAAATAAGGTGTCTCTTTGAATTTCACAGCAATCAATTGCCTAGGCTCAGGCTGGCAGCTACACTCTCCAAAGCCACTCTCCATCACTGCAGCTAGAGAAGGGAAATCGCAGTGACTGTGGCTCAGCTCACTTAGTCCTGAATTCTGCCAGTTAAAATGCAAATACAGGCAGGCATGTACCGTTTCCCATTATTTTATCCTCCAGGGTTTTTTTGATAGATGTTGTTTGAACTTGAATGGATAAGTTTGTTTTGGAGAGGCTGAGTGTGTGTGCCTGCGTGCGTGCAAGCATGTGTGTGTGTCTGTGTCTCTTTTGTGTGTTTGCGTTACACTGTCTGCCCATACACACGTTACCTGCCTGTTCTCCCAGGTCTAGAGGCCAAAAGCCTATCCTCTCGGAGAACATTTTACCCATCAGGTATTTGCCTTAAAAGCTCAGGTCCATTATTGTAATGACGTTTGATTCCTCAAAATGGAAGGCCCCGCCGATTTGCACGGTGCAATTTTCTACATATAAAACCTTGTCTGCCCATGGCAGGAAATCAGGGACATTTCATTTAATGGGCAGAAATGGAAGATGGCTTTTCAAAGCCCATTTACAATGTGCCAACAGACATCTGACTTGGTTATTGGTCATGTCAAGTTGTGCCTGCCAGGTCGGAATGGTGCGGTTAGTGTAACGAGGAGCTTTGGGCAGTACTCTTGTACTTTGTGGTGAAGTTTTAATGAAGGAACCTGCTGTGAGGCTGTAGCAGGAGTCTAAGAGGCTGTGACGAGGCTGTGGATAGCCCTTGGCCCAGGGGCACAGCAGGCTTCTAAACTTGGGCTGTTTTAGGAAGGGTGTTGGGGAAAGGAGCCTAGGTAGTGTGTTCATGGGGAAGAGATGGTACATAGACCATTCAGGTCAACGCCCAGCAGGTGTACATACACAAACACACACACACACACACACACACACACACGCACAAACAGACTAGTACTATGGTTACTAAGGATATGGACTCAAATTAAGTCTGTTTATTACTTCCCCCTTTGTCTTCCCCCAGATATAATCAACACTGAAGCCTGCTATCGTGAAATGATTGCAGCAGATAAAGTAGTTGTCCGCAGAGTGGCTGGTGTTTTTTTCTCACTCTCTGAAAGAGAACTTAGGATCTTTGTATTTTTTGTTATGTGTCTGACCCAAGGAAGACTAGCTGGACATTAAAGACGTTAAAGACATGCTTGGGTCTTTTTTTAAACCTCCCACTGTAGGCTGGATGTGTCAATGTGTAGTTCATGCATGCATAATCTATGAGCAGAATTGCTGTCTTACCTCAATTTGCCATGAAATCCCTAGTTTGAAAGCGACTGTTTACTTGAAGCTGTGACGAGCCATTTTCCCTACATTTCCCCCTGCGTGGGCCAGCCCCCTAGCAATTTGAATTCCAGCCAATGACCTTCAACCCCTCGCATTTGAGTGACAGGTAGCAAGAGGCCTGCGCAGCATTATACAATGAGAGAGAGAGCGAGAGCGCAGAACTACTGGCTAAAAAGTATACAAAAGTACCAGAGAATCTCTTTAAGTTAATCATATTTTAGAGAGCAGGTTCTGAAGAGTAATTGATCTTTGGATCCTTCTGTTTTCACTATGTGATCCAAAATGTCACATGAGATAATTGTTAAAGATAGCCACTGAAAAAACCTCCGTGATGAACTTCTGGCATTTCAGAATAATTTCCCTTTGAAAATGCTTAAATGCACTTTCCAAAATTCAAGGCAATTCAGTCTAATGGCACAGGAACAGTTTTGCTTTATTCTTAAAAGTCTAACCCTTTGGGGGGGGGGTATTGTTCTGGGGGGGTTGTTAGCTATTTGATTTAATTGGAAATTAGTTTTGTAGGCTAAACCATTCTGATGCGTAAGGCCGACGCAGGAGGATGTGGTGGATTGAGATCCAGCCCATGAAAAAAAAACATATCTCCAGTTTAAACAGACAGATTTTTATGGGGGTTTTGTATTTATTATGTTAATTACATTGACGTATGGGCGCAAAATTACATAACCATTCTGCAGTCGACAGCCACATTAGTTTGGACAGTTTATGTGTATGACTCACTAAAGGCATTATCATAAGTGTGACTATTTAAAGGCATTATCACAAGCGTGACTATTTAAAGGCATGATCATAAACGCAGTTGTTTAAAGGCATTATCACAAGCGCGACTATTTAAAGGCATTGCCACAAGCACGACTATTTAAAGGCATTATCATAAGCGCAACTATTTAAAGGCATTATCATAAGCACAACTATTTATCATGCAGTCCCACTGCTTGTTCACTGTGAGTCATTTTGGTTTAGTTTACATGATTTATCTACATGGCATCATCTAGAATTTAGCATCTGACACACAATTTATAATTGCCTGAGGTGCTGCAATTCAATTAATAGTCTGTTTTGCTATAAATTGCATGGTATACCCCGCCCCCTTCTCTCTCTCTCTCTCCCTCTCTTTCTCTCGCTCTCTCTCTCTCTCCCTCTTTTTTCTCTCTCTTTGTCTCTCTTTATCTGTCACTCTCTTTCGCTGTCTCTCTCTCTGCCCCAGCCATTCATCCAAAATAAATTAGATTATTTATTGTGTTTGGTTGATGGTGGTGGAAAACGCTGTCACAGGCGACGCGCCAGATTCTCCCGTAAGTGTTCAACTGGGTTGAGCTGTGGGGACTGAGACGACAATGGGATATTGTTTACATCGTTCTCATGCTCATCAAACCATTCATTGACCAATCGTGCCCTGTTTACGGGGGCATCAATTTTTATTTGTCACATGCGCTGAATACAACAGGCGTAGACCTTACCGTGAAATGCTTACTTACAAGCCCTTAACCAACAACGCAGTTCTTGTAATAGAGTTTAGAAAATATAATACATATGTATTACTAAATAAACTAAAGTAAAAATGTAATAAAAAGTTTGAATTTTGGGCCTTCCTCTGACACCGCCTAGTATATAGTTGCCTTACCAGGCGGTGATGCAGCCGGTCAGGATGCTCTCGATGGTGCAGCTGGGGACCCATGCCAAATGTTTTCTGTCTCCCGAGAGGTAAAAGGTGTTGTCGTACCATATTCACGACTCTTGGTATGGGGGCATAGCCATAGCCAAAAATAATGGCCTGCCCAGCATTTTTATACGACCCTAAGCATGATGGGATGTTAATTGTTTAATTAACTCAGGAACCACACCTGTGCGGAAGCCCTAGCTTTCAATATACTTTGTATCCCTCATCAGAGAAAACACATTCCCTGCTCTGCTCTGTGTGTGTGTGTGTGTGTGTGTGTGTGTGTGTGTGTGTGCCATCTCTTCCTCTACCTCTCATTTTCTAGCTCCATTGGGACAGTCTTGTCTGAGTTCAAATTGCGAGGAGAACCAAAGGCATGTAAGCTTCCAGTGTCAGACAGTGGTTCAGTATCAGCAGGTCAGCCTTGATTGGCGTGTAGAGGTGAATCTGGCCAATTATAGTGGTAGAGCCATACAGATCAGTAGAGTACAGCACGGATCCCCATTAGTAAGCCTGTGTCCCAAATGGCACCCTATTCCATATACAACCAGGGCCAATTGTGCTCTGGTCAAAAGTAGTGCACTACTTTGCTGTATGGGGAATAGTAGGGAATGGTTTGCCATTTGGGACACAGCCAACGTTTAGTGTGACTCATTGTGACGATGGTGGCTGGCAGACACAGATCACATGAAACATCTGTCTTCACTTTTGTCTCACCAACCTGTTGTAGGAAAACTTTTGTTGAGTGCACTTACTGCAACTCCCTCTGGATAGGAGTGTCTGCTAAATTACTCCAATGTAATGCCAACACCACAGATGTGATATTTTCACAGAGAGGGTATATTTTGTGCCTATAGCAGCCTGACTCAAACACTCGTTCTGACTGCTGGGCTCACATGCCCTTGACTGAAGGACCTGAGGGGTCTGTGTGTTTGTGTGTTTATGTGTGTGTGTCTACGTGTGTGTGTGTTCTTCCTCCTCCCCTTGGCACACAGGTCAGTAAGCAGTAGATGAACAGTGTTTTTGTTCAGCCCCATGCCACCTCTCTGTCACAGCTGTGAGTAATGCTGTGATGTGCTGCACTGGGTGAAGCTTTCCTTCTTCACAATATCCCCAGGCCTGGCCAAATGATATTTGGCGATCACTGCAGGGGCAGATGAATAGATACATGCTGTAGCATAATGTGTGCGTATCTGGGTCTGGGTGTGTGTGTGTGTGATAGGGGTTGAGGGATTTTCTCCATCATATTATATTGTATAGCACACTGTATTACTTATACAACTAATATAAGGGGAGGACATGAGACCGAAGTAGAAACGAAAGGGACAAACACAACACGTTCAGTGATTGAAACTGAATGAGAATGAATGAATAGAACTTTAACTTGGCCATCTTTTGCTCTGCCCCAGAAAAACGGGTCAGATAATAATATAGTCACTCACTCTTTCTTATCTTTAAAGATTCACCCTCCTCCCTTCTGCTTAGACAGGAGCTCTGCTCTAGGCCAGTGAGGTAGACAGTTCTGGGCCTATAAAGCATACAGTTTTGGGTAAGTTTGGGTCAGTTTCGGCAGCAGTAAGCTCTGGGCCTTTGAGGCAACTGGAGGTTCTGGGGATTTGAGTGAGTCAGACAGTTATAAAGCTATAGAGGCAGGCAGGCAGACAGGTTTGAGCCTATGAGGTACAGTTGAAGTCGGAAGTTTACATACACTTAGGTTTAAATGTCAGGAATTGTGAAAAGTTTAAATGCATTTGGCTAAGGTGTATGTAAACTTCCAACTTCAACTGTATACACACAGTTCTGGACTCTGGTCCTGTGAGTCAGACAGTTCTGGGCCTGTGTCGCAGACAGACAGTTCTAGGACTCGTAAAATGGGTCTACTGGGCAGACAGCTGTGTGCCACTGACGGAGGTAGGAAGCTCTGGGCCTATGAAGCAGCTAGTCCTGTGCCTGCTGTGCAAGGTCATGGCTGGCAGGTAAATAAAGTTGTTCCTCAGAGATCCTCAGTGTATCTTACCTGCTCTGTGATGTATGAGTCACACAGCCTCACCACAGTTATCCACAGCCTTACCCACCCCGGGACATTATTAACCTTCATCTGGGGAGAGAGGGAAGGAGGGTGGGAGGGGAGGGGAGGGAAGAAGGGAAGAAGTCTGGGAAGGAGGGAGAGAGATACACTCTTAGAAACAAAGGTTTCTAAAATGGTTATTCAGCTGTCCCCATTGGAGAACCATTTGAAGAACCCTGTTTGGTTCCAGTTAGAATCCTTTTGGTTCCAGGTAGAACTCTTTTGGGTTCCATGTAGAACTCTCTCTGGAAAGGGTTCTACTTTGAACCCAAAAGGGTTCCATCAGGAAGCAAAAAGTTTCTACCTGTAACCAAAAAGGGTTCTTCAAAGTATTTTCTCCTATGGGGACAGCCAAAGAACCCTTTTAGGTTCTAGATAGCACCTTTTGTTCTAAGAGTGTAGAGAGGCAGGATGAGCCAGACAGGGAAGGAGGCAGGGATATATACAGGCAGGCAAGCTCCCAAACCAGTATTGCACACTAGACACTTCCTCCTGTGTGCTCAACAGCCTGGGGATGAGGTCACTCATTAACAGGAAGGCAGGCTGCAACTTTTTATAAGGGAACATTTTGAAGGCACCCTTTGATACAAGCCCCTTATAAGCAGGCACTGTATATCTTATGAATCTGCAATCACTCCTTATTACCTCTTCTCCTCCAGCCACTAAATTTAACCACTGAGCAGTGGTGAATATTTTATGTGGTGTTCCTCCCAAATGTATAGCTGTGTGACTCAAAAGTAGACCTGGTCAAAAGTATTGCATGAAATAGGTTGCTGCTACCAGGGAAACATCACTATTCTGTTCAGGTCTTGGTTCATTGGACTGAATCAAACAGATGTGGCATGATATGAAGAGCTGATGAAAAGGAGAGGATGTGAGGTTTGAGGTGTCGGAATACCCTCCGATGGCTCTGTTCTGATCTGTGTGTGTTTAGTTTGTAGTTGCAACACACTTTCATATTGCCAGTAAGTAGAGTGAATACAAAAGTCACAGCATGCATACCGTATCCCTAGGTACAGGAAAAGAAAAGCACAAAGCAAAATGTAAAGTCTTATTTTACGTAATACATCATATGCTCTTAATGTGTGGTGAGGGTGATGCGGCGTGGGTGGGATGATATCAGTCACTTCTCTGCTCTGTTCCACTTAGTGGTCAGAGGTCAAAGGTCTCTGATTGACATAGAAACAAGCCGGGAGGGTTGTTTTAACACTGCTATTCTCAGCCTCATTTTAAGTGTCCAAACAACCATTTAACACCTACTCTTATCATTGAAGTAATGCCATGGGCTTTCTATGCACATCTTAATAAGCTAGTCAAGTTGAAGTCATTGAGATAATAACCCAGAGTAGTTTATACAGAAAAAAAGTGTTAGTTAACTTTTGAGGTTCTAGTTAAGCTCCAGTAACTGAAATTAGAGAATGGAGACAACCATAGTAATCCATTAATGTGCCTTGTAAAGAGAGAGGGAAGTGGAGAGTTCACGGTATACTGTATGTAAGGGAGTGTACACTTATTACTGTGAAATTATTAACGGGGCACCAGTTCTTTCTTGGACAAAATGGTTATTTACAATATTATTATTCTGAAGGTATTGTAGCAAACCCTCACAGACAGCTGTTTGTTATGTGTTTTGATGTTAGTTGGTTGTGTTGTACTTACCAGTACCCAGTTTTCGCGGGGTCCGACATGCCAATCAACCTGCTATCTGCCAATCACGGCAGTGGGGAGGAGCATTGCATGGTTAAGACCATGTTTAGCCGTTGTTCTCTCTCCTATGTCTGGTCTTCACAAGAGAGGGTCACGGTTGTTTTATGCGAGTATCTTTCATTTATTTGGCGTGGGCTACGGCCAAACAGTAGCCTGTGTGGAGTTGGGTTAATAAACCGTGAATTCGTAAACTCAATTCTCTGTCTGGACAATTGTTCCTTTATGATCTAGCCAGGTCATTACCGTATGAATTCTTTGAGAATCAATTGGTATTCTTTCAAAGACAAATACACGTTTTTTTTTTATACAATCAACATTATAATAACGCTAATCATTTTGAGAGTGATCCTGACAAGGTAGGAAATAGATTTTAAAAAACAAGAAAGAGACGTGTCATTCTCAGTCTGCGCACTTGCATTCTGCGTTCTCCCGATCTTTCAAGGGTGATCTTCCAAGAACACCTGAGAGAGCATACCGTCTAGCGTGGGAGAACGCAGAGCGCTTAAAATCTGCTCAATTTGAAAAAATACTTCGACGTGACCGCTAACCTTAACAGGAAACTGCATCATCACGCAGCCAATGGAAATATTGAATACAAATAACAAGTAACAGAACAGATTTTCTCAGTACCTGTTAGTGGATTAAGCTGACATTGACTAAAATAATTATACGTGCGGTCCTCCTCACTCAAATTGCTTGGTCTGCTGCTATGTGGTTGTGGATGTATTACAGGTAAGCTTTCATGCATTGTACAGGCTAAAGCAAAAAAAATAAATGAAATAGCGAAATTGAGCTATTTTCCTTATTGTTTAACAATGATAAATAGCCAGAATAGTGTTTTTTCACTTTGAAACTAATATTGCAATGTATTAGGACCAGCGGTGTAATAAAGTACTTAAGTAGAAATACTTTAAAGTACTATGTTTTTTGGGGTATCTGTACTTTGCTTTACTCTTTTTTTGACAACTTTAAATTTTTATTTCACTACATTCCTAAAGAAAATAATGTACTTTCTACTCCATACATTTTCCCTGACACTCAAAAGTTACATTTTGAATGATTATCAGGACAGGACAAATGTCTAATTCACACACTTATCAAGAGAACGTCAGTGGTCATCCCTACTACCTCTGATCTGGCGGACTAAACACTAAACACACATGCTTCGTTTGTAATGATGTCTGAGTGTACCTCTGGCTATCCATAAAAAAATAACAAATAAATACCATGGTGCCGTCTGGTTTGCTTAATATAAGGAATTTGAAATTATGATCCTTTTAATTTTGATACTTGTAGACTTTCACTCAAGTAGTATTTTACTGACTTTCACTTTTACTTGAGTCATTTTCTATTAAGGTATCTTTACTTTTACTCAAGTATGAGAACTGAGTACTTTTTCCAGCACTGATTAGGACTGATGGTGTTTTATTTCCAATGAGGTTTGCATTGTGATAAATTCATATAACACCCGTGCATATTATTAAATGACACTGATGTTCAAAAAAAAAAAAGCTTGGTTTTATATTCACCTTATGCATTGATAACTAACTGATAGGCGATATGATGCAATACTAGATTAGAAGGCCTAGACTACTTCATCCTAATGTAAGCTACATGCATTGGATACAAAACAAACACTTTAATTATATGCATGCATATCAAACTGGAACACACACAATTAAAATACACCATTGTAATATTATTAACGCCTTTCTCTCTCCTCGCAGTGGGATGCCACAGTTGAACTGCAGCCCCCAGATGCCCAAGCCTCAGAACCATGGCGACACTGCAACACTTGTCATTTTTAATAAATATGAACCCTTTTTATTGGTGTTCCTGTGTCTACGCATGAATCCTTAGAACACTGTACTGTACAAAAGTCACATTTACATACAGGACGCATATGGTCCAATTAAATGCTTTCTTGCAGGTTCATTCTTGACAATGCAAAAATAAGAAACAATAAAAGTTAAGAAGATGGTTTAGTAGATTAGAATAACATTTTTAGCATCTCCAAGTGAGGGACATCAAGGAGATTAACATTCAAAAGCTTCAGTACATGAGGGCACATTTTGTCATGGCAGCCACAGGTTTTTTTATACACAGGAAATGTATTTACAGGTTTTTGTTCCAGCTTTTCACTGGAACGCCTCATTCAACCAATTGTAGACAATGGTTAGCTGAACATGGTGTTTGCCGGGCCGGAATAAAAACGTGCACACAGTGCAGTACCCTGGGGCAGAAATCACCCACGTATGTATTTTAGAATGAGCTTCATATGTTACAATGAGCTGGCAATTCTGCATCATAGAGAATATACTTCTAACATTGGTATGTTGCACACTGCTGGATAAACTCTTGACTAAACTCCTTGGATAGGGTTATTTTCCTGGTGGACGGGAGGTTCCCAAGTTCTGTCTGGGTGATTGGGTGGGTTTTGGTTCAACCTGAGGAGAACAGGGCAGAAACAAAAGGCCAAAGGAGGAGTAATACCTGTAAATAGCTAACTGTACATTTTTTGCTGTAAATTTAGAGCAATTTGTTACAGCGTAGGAACAGAGAGACATGATCTGATTGGCCGAAGTGGGGGTGGACGATGGCTTTTTACACGTGACGACTGTTTGTATACACATGGTCCAGCAGTGATATTTTGGAAGAATACATTTTAAATTTGCTTGTTTAAAACCTCCTACGACAATAAAGACTTTTTCTGGGTGAGATTATTTTTATTGGTGAATGTTCTTGTACAGTTTGCTGAGTGCTGCCTTGATGTTTGCTTGTAGTGGCATGTACACAACTTTGATAATAAAACTTGGAAATTCCCTCGGCATGTAGTGGAGTCTCCAGGTCGGGTGAACAAGAGTTTGAGTTGTTTTGAACTTCGGTACACCAGGAATTGTTGATGAGGAAGCATACACCTCCCCCTACTCTTAACAGAAGCCGCCGTTCGATACATACAGAAAATTGGAGAAGCTGTCTGGTTGAATAGCAGAGTCTAGAGTATTGTCCTTCAGCCATGTCTCAGTAAAAACAAAGACACAGCATTCCCTTATGTCCCTCTGCGACTGAAGCCTTGCTCTGAGTTCAGCGATTGGACATTAGCCATCTGGATACTAGGAAGAGGAGACCGTGTAGCTTGTCATCTACAGCACTTTCCACCGTCTACTCCAGATAAAGTATACTGTAGATATATGGTAGATAGATAGAATATGTAATAGACAAATATAATATATAGATATACAGTAGATAGATAGTATAGCTGTGATGGTATAGAGACAGTGATAAAAGTTGCCATTACATGAACCCCACCCCAATTTGAACTTCTCCCAGTAGGTTATTCACAAGGTGTGATGAGCTAGCTGCCCATTGAAAGATCCAATTGTCTTTAGGGAGGATGGTAGCTGGTCGTGGGGAATAGTTCTCTGGCTTACTCATCATAGCTGGGGGAGCAGTGAAAATAGCTTTTCTCTGTGTGTATGTGTGTCCGTGCGTGTCTGTGTTGAAAGTTTTAATGTCACATGCACAAGTACAGTGAAATGCCTTTCTTGCAAGCTCTAAACCCAGCAATGCAGTATTCAATATGAATGTAGAATGTGCATGCCTGCGTGTGTGTGTGTACGGCATGGTGAGGGTGAGGAGTAGCAGGGTAACAGAAAACACTGTAACAAGCTGAATACCCTCTAAAAATGTCTAGAATTCAGTTTGGCTATGGGGACTATGACAAACTCAGCTGACAGAAGTTAGATGGTAATAACATGATAACATGGAAGTGCACATACTTTTCTCTATTAACAAACATGGATGTTGATGAGAGGTGTCAAACTGCATTCTACTCTTTTCAAGGGTTTAGTCACTTCCTGCTCGGTTGTCTACCGTGTCGGCATGTGTGTGTGTGTGTGTGTGTGGACAGTGGGTGTAGCGTTCCAGTGTAATTAACGTCACATTAAGGGGCCTGATGGAAGGTCCCAGTGGTGATGCTAGCCTGTAGAGTGGTAATGAAGAGACCCTAACTCTGCTGGGAACTCTGCTGAGCTGGCAGGGAGGTCTGAGACTGGAGAAGTAGGGGAGTGGGGGGTTGGAGGGTGACGGTGACCTTTTATGACATACACATATACACGTATGCACGCACAGAAGCATGTATGCATTGTCATGACGTGACTTGCGTTAATGTGATGACTGTTATTTATCAAATCAATTAACTAGGTTTAAGTTTCAGTATTTACCTGGCTAAAAGGAAAGGAATATAAACTCACTGAACAATTTTAGATGAAGTAAATATGTTATTGGACCATAAACAGATATGGCTTATTGACCTATACGGTCCAAATAATGATGATCCACTCTTCTTTGAAAATATATATATGTCAGGCTTTCTCTGGTTCTGAACCCAAACGCAGACAAGGTAGGGGGGTGAAAAAGGTGAGTATTTATTGATCACAATATAATAATGGAGATGGTACGACAGACAGGGGAGTACAGATGATGGGGGGTTGAAGGTGAAGTCTTGTGTTCCATAGATGGTAGACGGGTCCGGTAGCCGGGCAGGAGAGACGAGAATTCCAGGTGAACGTACTGAGGCAGAGAGAACAAGAAATCAGATGAGCAGGCAGACTGAGATGAACATGGCAAACTGAATATATCAAAATAACTATGGTCTGATGCGCAAGCACAACATACGGAGTGTGACTAATGGTCCGGCAGGGACTGGATGTCAGGTCCTGGCTTAAGTAGGGTTGTAATGATGATCAGGACCAGGTGTGATGATTACTGACGAGGAACAGGTGAGAGCAGATTCAGGTGATCCTGGAATTCCCGCCTTACACTCGTTACCCAGCAACCTGAACAGGGCACGTTCAAGAACACAACACAAAACAGACAGACAGACAGGAAAACAGGCTCACGGGGACGGGGTCGTGACAATATATAAGAATTGATCAACCCTACAAGCAACACAATACTCTATTATTATGGTGGGAGATTATAATATGGTTTTAAATACCCCTATGGACCGTAAAGGAAATCCCACTACAAACTATCACCCACAGGCACTTAAGGAAATAATGAATGTCATGGATATATTGGAATTAGTGGATATGTGGAGGCTTAAATATCCTGGCTTAGTGAGATATACATGCCGGAGGCTTAAATAGCCTGGTCTAGTGAGATATACATGGCGGAGGCTTAACCAAGCTAGTCGTCTTGATTATTTTCTTACATCATTTTCTCTGGCACCAAAAGTTTAAAAAGTGTTGATAGGGTACAGAATGTGGTCGTACCATCACATAATTGGCATATCTGTATATTACTCTTACAGAATTTCAACGTGGGCGAGGATATTGGAAATTTAATCAAAGCTTACTGGATGATAACTTGTTTTTAACTTGGACAAAAGAATTTATGACAGACTTTTTCCGACATAACATACAGCAGATCCCCTTATTGTATGGGATGCTTTTAAATGTGCCTTAAGAGGCCATATAATTCAGTACTCATCTATAAAACAAAAGCAATTCAGGTCAAGAGAGTCCATATTAACAAAATAAATTGAAGGACTAGTAGTACAGATCGATAGCAATAAAAACGGTACCATAGAGGTTCAGAGTGAGTTAGAGGAATAACACAAAGAAATGGAGGAACTAATTCAGGAAAGATCCAGTGTAATATATTATAAAAATAAAGCCAACTGGATGGAATATTGAGAAAAATGCACCAATTTTTTTTTCAATCTTTTATTTTTTATTTTTACTGAAACTTGTTACAAATGATGGAGTCACTCATGACTCACCGAACAAGATTTTGAAAGAGGAAGTAAAATACTTTAAGCATATGTTGTATTTTTTTTCCTATTGATAATGTAAAATTAACATCTGTTCAGAAAGACACATTTGAAGGCCAAATAACAGAGGAGGAACTTCTTGACTCTATCAAAGCCTTTAAGTCCGGGAAAACTCCAGGGCTGGATGGCATACCAGTGGAGGTATTCTAAACTTTTTTTTGATATAATCAGAGGACCACTATTAGCATGTTTTAACAACTCTTATATAAATGGTAGATTATCGGACACTCAACAAGAAGATCTGATTTCATTATTACTGAAACAGGATCCAAGCGGTATATATAAAGATCCAGTCCATTAAACAAATTGGAGGCCTCTTCAGTGTTAAAGGCTTAGCGCATAGAATTAAAAAGGTATTGTCAGATTTTATTCATCCTAATCAGACAGGTTTTTTACACGGACGATACACTGCAGATAATATAAGACAAGTACTGGAAACAATAGAACACTATGAAATATCTGGGAAACCAGGCCTGGTTTTCATAGCTGACTTTAAAAAGGCTTTTGATAAAGTACGACTGGAGTTTATATATAAATTCCTGGAATATTAATTTTTTTTAGAATCTCTTATAAAATGGTGTAAAGTTATGTGCAGTGGGGAGAACAAGTATTTGATACACTGCCGATTTTGCAGGTTTTCCTACTTACAAAGCATGTAGAAGTCTGTAATTTTTATCATAGATACTCTTCAACTGTGAGTGACGGAATCTAAAATAAAAATCCAGAAAATCACATTGTATGATTTTTAAGTAATTAATTTGCATTTTATTGCATGACATAAGTATTTGATACATCAGAAAAGCAGAACTTAATATTTGGTACAGAAACCTTTTTTTGCAATTACAGAGATCATACGTTTCCTGTAGTTCTTGACCAGGTTTGCACACACTGCAGCAGGGATTTTGGCCCACTCCTCCATCCAGATCCTTCAGGTTTCGGGGCTGTCGTTGGGCAATACGGACTTTCGGCTCCCTCCAAAGATTTTCTATTGGGTTCAGGTCTGGAGACTGGCTAGGCCACTCCAGGACCTTGAGATGCTTCTTACGGAGCCACTCCTTAGTTGCCCTGGCTGTGTGTTTCGGGTCGTTGTCATGCTGGAAGACCCAGCCACGACCCATCTTCAATGCTCTTACTGAGGGAAGGAGGTTGTTGGCCAAGATCTCGCGATACATGGCCCCATCCATCCTCCCCTCAATACGGTGCAGTCGTCCTGTCCCCTTTGCAGAAAAGCATCCCCAAAGAATGATGTTTCCACCTCCATGCTTCACGGTTGGGATGGTGTTCTTGGGGTTGTACTCATCCTTCTTCTTCCTCCAAACACGGCGAGTGGAGTTTAGACCAAAAAGCTCTATTTTTGTCTCATCAGACCGCATGACCTTCTCCCATTCCTCCTCTGGATCATCCAGATGTTCATTGGCAAACGTCAGACGGGCCTGGACATGCGCTGGCTTGAGCAGGGGGACCTTGGGTGCGCTGCAGGATTTTAATCCATGACGGCGTAGTGTGTTACTAATGGTTTTCTTTGAGACTGTGGTCCCAGCTCTCTTCAGGTCATTGACCAGGTCCTGCCGTGTAGTTCTGGGCTGATCCCTCACCTTCCTCATGATCATTGATGCCCCACGAGGTGAGATCTTGCATGGTGCCCCAGACCGAGGGAGATTGACCGTCATCTTGAACTTCTTCCATTTTCTAATAATTGCGCCAACAGTTGTTGCCTTCTCACCAAGCTGCTTGCCTATTGTCCTGTAGCCCATCCCAGCCTTGTGCAGGTCTACAATTTTATCCCTGATGTCCTTACACAGCTGTTTGATTGAGTGTGTGGAGTCTGTTTGATTGAGTGTGTGGACTGGTGTCTTTTATACAGGTAACGAGTTCAAACAGGTGTAGTTAATACAGGTAATGAGTGGAGAACAGGAGGGATTCTTAAAGAAAAACTAACAGGTCTGTGAGAGCCGGAATTCTTACTGGTTGGTAGGTGATCAAATACTTATGTCATGCAATAAAATGCAAATTAATTTTTTAAAAATCATACAATGTGATTTTCAAGATTTAAGCTAATGTGATTAGCAAGATTCCGTCTCTCACAGTTGAAGTGTACCTATGATAACAATTACAGACCTCTACATGCTTTGTAAGTAGGAAAACCTGCAAAATCGGCAGTGTATCAAATACTTGTTCTCCCCACTGTATATACATATAAACATTCATACATATATACAGTTGAAGTCGGAAGTTTACATACACATAGGTTGAAGTCATTAAAACTAACTTTTCAACCACTCCACAGATTTCATGTTAACAAACTATAGTTAGTTACTACAGCATATCTATTTATTATTGCCATCGAAATGTTAGCTGTTAAAATTAGATCCAACAATAATATCAATGGATTAGAAATTCATGGCTTAAAAACAAAGGTGTCATTGTACGCTGATGACTCGTGTTTTCTTTTAAATCCACAATTGTAATCCTTTCACAGCCTCATAGAGGATCTAGATACTTTTTCTATCCTCTCTGGACATACTCTGTATTCATATCCCAAAATAAATAAATCATCTCACTCCTATACAGTTTAATAGGAAGTTAGCAAAAATAGATAAGATCTTCCTACCATGGAAAGGAAAACACCTGTCTATTTGTGGAAAAATCACCCTGATTAACTCTATAGTTCAATAACAGTTTACCTATTTGCTAATGGTTTTGCCTACACCTAGCGACTTGCTTTTTAAATTATATGAGAAAAAAATATTACATTTTATTTGGAATGGCAAGCCAGACAAAAATAAAAGGGCCTATTTATATAATGAATATCAATTTGGAGGGCAGAAATGATTAAATATTAAAGCATTAGACCTCTCACTAAAGGCATCAGTCACACACAAGTTATACTTAAATCCAAAATGGTTACCTAGTAAATTAGTAAGAATGTCTCACCCCATGTTCAAGAATGGCCTTTTTCCATTTATTTGAAAACTAAATAATCTCCAAAATAGTGTTATTTATTAAACAATTTCAGTTTAATCCACCTGACAATACATAACAAATAATACAAAAAATATTGTGGTTAAACTTCTAATCTATATTTTTCAATAAAAAAAAAATAAAATATCATAAATAGGACTGGTGGTGTTATGTCACACATGCAGCTAACACAGACATATATAAAATTACAACCAACTAATTGCAGCATTACCACAAAAATGGAAGAGGCAAGTGGAAGGGGGGAGAAAGTAAGGAACTTGTCTGTCGGCCCTGAAGCATTAAACACCAACATTGGTTGAAGAAAAATGTGATTAAGAAAAATATACTGTATACCAGTTCCATTTAAGGACAAAAACTTTTACAGCTGTGCCATATAAATTACAAAATAGTTGGGAAGAGATTTTCGATGTACCAATTCCATGGCACATGGTTTATGAATTAACACGTAAAACGATGCTGGATTCAAAACTTGTTGGATTCAATGTTTCAATATTAATTATTATACAACATTCTTGCAACCAATATCATGTTATATATACAGTGGGGAGAACAAGTATTTGATACACCGCCGATTTTGCAGGTTTTCCTTCTTACAAAGCATGTAGAAGTCTGTAATTTTTATCATAGGTACACTTCAACTGTGAGAGACGGAATCTAATACAAAAATCCAGAAAATCACATTGTATGATTTTTAAATAATTCATTTGCATTTTATTGCATGACATAAGTATTTGATCACCTACCAACCAGTAAGTATTCCGGCTCTCACAGACCTGTTAGTTTTTCTTTAAGAAGCCCTCCTGTTCTCCACTCATTACCTGTATTAACTGCACCTGTTTGAACTCGTTACCTGTATAAAAGACACCTGTCCACACACTCAATCAAACAGACTCCACACACTCAATCAAACAGCTGTGTAAGGACATCAGGGATAAAATTGTAGACCTGCACAAGGCTGGGATGGGCTACAGGACAATGGGCAAGCAGCTTGGTGAGAAGGCAACAACTGTTGGCACAATTATTAGAAAATGGAAGAAGTTCAAGATGACGGTCAATCTCCCTCGGTCTGGGGCACCATGCAAGATCTCACCTCGTGGGGCATCAATGATCATGAGGAAGGTGAGGGATCAGCCCAGAACTACACGGCAGGACCTGGTCAATGACCTGAAGAGAGCTGGGACCACAGTCTCAAAGAAAACTATTAGTAACACACTACGCCGTCATGGATTAAAATCCTGCAGCGCACGCAAGGTCCCCCTGCTCAAGCCAGCGCATGTCCAGGCCTGTCTGAAGTTTGCCAATGACCATCTGGATGATCCAGAGGAGGAATGGGAGAAGGTCATGTGGTCTGATGAGACAAAAATAGAGCGTTTTGGTCTAAACTCCACTCGCCTTGTTTGGAGGAAGAAGAAGGATGAGTACAACCCCAAGAACACCATCTCAACCGTGAAGCATGGAGGTGGAAACATCATTCTTTGGGGATGCTTTTCTGCAAAGGGGACAGGACGACTGCACCGTATTGAGGGGAGGATGGATGGGGCCATGTATCGCAAGATCTTGGCCAACAACCTCCTTCCCTCAGTAAGAGCATTGAAGATGGGTCGTGGCTGGGTCTTCCAGCATGACAACGACCCAAAACACACAGCCAGGGCAACTAAGGAGTGGCTCCGTAAGAAGCATCTCAAGGTCCTGGAGGGGCCTAGCCAGTCTCCAGACCTGAACCCAATAGAAGATCTTTGGAGGGAGCTGAAAGTCCATATGGCCCAGCGACAGCCCCGAAACCTGAAGGATCTGGATGGAGGAGTGGGCCAAAATCCCTGCTGCAGTGTGTGCAAACCTGGTCAAGAACTACAGGAAATGTATGATCTCTGTAATTGCAAACAAAGGTTTCTGTACCAAATATTAAGTTCTGCTTTTCTGATGTATCAAATACTTATGTCATGCAATAAAATGCAAATTAATTATTTAAAAATCATACAATGTGATTTTCTGGATTTTTGTTTTAGATTCCGTCACTGACAGTTGAAGTGTACCTATGATAAAAATTACAGACTTCTACATGCTTTGTAAGTAGGAAAACCTGCAAAATTGGCAGTGTATCAAATACTTGTTCTCCCCACTGTCTATGGGGGATAGACTCTTCCCAGCTCTGCAGATGTTGCTGCGAGGAGGCAGTCATTAGATCATTTATTTTGGTATTGTCCATATGTAGCTCGTTTTTGGTCACAGGTCCAGGAATGGCTGAAGAATTGCAACATTAACCTAGAGCTAACGCTGCAGATAGGAATACTGGGTGACTTGAAAAGTCATAGTCAATCTATCAATAATATAATAATTATTTTAGTAAAAATGTTTATCTTTAATTTACAATTGGTGGAAACTATGAGAATAGAATGGTTCCGTACTTTTGTGAAGCATCACAGCACAGAAAAATAAATAAAATAAATACAGTTGAAGTCGGATGTTTACATACACCTTAGCCAAATACAATAAAACTCAGTTTTTCACAATTCCTGACATTTAATCCTAGTAAAAATTCCCTGCCTTAGGTCAGTTAGGATCAGCATTGCCTTTAAATTGTTTAACTTGGGTCAAACGTTTCGGGTAGCCAATTCCTCCTGACACAACTGGTGTAACCGAGTCAGGTTTGTAGGCCTCCTTGCTCGGACACGCTTTTTCAGTTCTGCCTACAAAAATGTTCTATAGGATTGAGGTCAGGGCTTTGTGATGGCCACTCCAATACCTTGACTTTGTTGTCCTTAAGCCATTTTGCCACAACTTTGGAAGTATACTTGGGGTCATTGTCCATTTGGAGACCCATTTGCGACCAAGCTTTAACTTCCTGACTGATGTCTTGAGATGTTGCTTCAATATATCCACATCATTTTCCTTCCTCATGATGCCATCTATTTTGTGAAGTGCACCAGTCCGTCCTACAGCAAAGCACCCCCACAACATGATGGTGCCACTTCTATTTTTGCTTCATCAGACCAGAGGACATTTCTCCATGTGCAGTTGCAAACCGTAGTCTGGCTTTTTTATGGCGGTTTTGGAGCAGTGGCTTCTTTCTTGCTGAGCGGCCTTTCAGGTTATGTCGATATAGGACTCGTTTTACTGTGGATATAGATATAGACTTTGGTACCTGTTTCATCCAGCATCTTCACAAGGTCCTTTGCTGTTGTTCTGGGATTGATTTGCACTAAAGTACGTTCATCTCTAGGAGACAGAACGCGTCTCCTTCCTGAGCGGTATGAAGGCTGCGTGGTCCCATGTTGTTTATAATTGCGTACTATTGTTTGTACAGATGAACGTGGTACCTTCAGGCGTTTGGAAATTGCTCCCAAGGATGAACCAGACTTGTTGAGGTCTACATTTTATTTTCTGAGGTCTTGGCTGATATCTTTAGATTTTTCCATGATGTCGTTCAAAGAGGCACTGAGTTTGAATTTAGGCCTTGAAATACATCCACAGGTACACTTCCAATTGACTCAAATTATGTCAATTAGCCTATCAGAAGCTTCTAAAGCCATGACATCACAGCTGTTTAACCTCTAAAAGATTGGTGTCCCGTCCTCGGGGCGCTTGAGCTAACGTAAGCTAATGTGATTAGCATGACGTTGTAAGTAAAAAGAACATTTCCCAGGACATAGACATATCGTATATGGACAGAAAGCTTAAATTCTTGTTACAGTAGCTATTACAGTGAAAGAATACCATGCTATTGTTTGAGGAGAGTGAACAGTTTTGTACTTGAAAATGTATCAATAAACCAATAGGCAGATTTGGGCAAACTTGATACAAAATTTTGAACAGTAATGCAATGGTTCATTGGATATTTCTAAAACTTTGCACATACACTGCACTAAATACACTATTCACTAAATTGTGCTTGGACTCCTAAGTAATATTATGTCCTTCCTCTTGCATTTCATAGATGATGTGACAAAAAAAAAAAAAAAACACGTTATTTTCTTTGAATGATCTTTTACCTGATGTAACGTGTTATATTCAACTACATTAATTTCACATTTCCAAAACTTCAAACTTCAAAGTGTTTCCTTTCAAATGGTATCAAGAATATGCATATCCTTGCTTCAGGTTCTGAGCTACAGGCAATTAGATTTGGGTATGTCATTTTAGGCAAAAATTGAAAAAAAGCATCCGATCCTTAATTAAAGGCAAGGTCAACTTAGTGTATGTAAACTTCTGACCCACTGGAATTGTGATTTAGTGAATTATAAGTGAAATAATCTGTCTGTAAACAATTTTTGGGAAAATTAGTTTTGTAATGCACAAAGTAGTCCTAACTGACTTGCCAAAACTATAGTTTATTAACATGAAATCTGTGGAGTGGTTGAAAAGTTAGTTTTAATGACTTCAACCTATGTGTATGTAAACTTCCGACTTCAACTGTATATATGTATGAATGTTTATATGTATATACAGTGGGGAGAACAAGTATTTGATACACTGCCGATTTTGCAGGTTTTCCTACTTACAAAGCATGTAGAAGTCTGTAATTTTTATCATAGGTACTCTTCAACTGTGAGAGACGGAATCTAAAACAAAAATCCAGAAAATCACATTGTATGATTTTTAAATAATTAATTTGCATTTTATTGCATGAAATAAGTATTTGATCACCTACCAACCAGTAAGAATTCCGGCTCTCACAGACCTGTTAGTTTTTCTTTAAGAAGCCCTCCTGTTCTCCACTCATTACCTGTATTAACTGAAACTGTTTGAACTCGTTACCTGTATAAAAGACACTTGTCCACACACTCAATCAAACAGACTCCAACCTCTCCACAATGGCCAAGACCAGAGAGCTGTGTAAGTACATCAGGGATAAAATTGTCTTGAAATGAGGAAGGTGAGGGATCAGCCCAGAACTACACGGCAGGACCTGGTCAATGACCTGAAGAGAGCTGGGACCACAGTCTCAAAGAAAACCATTAGTAACACACTACGCCGTCATAGATTAAAATCCTGCAGCGCACGCAAGGTCCCCTTGCTCAAGCCAGCGCATGTCCAGGCCCGTCTGAAGTTTGCCAATGACCATCTGGATGATCCAGAGGAGGAATGGGAGAAGGTCATGTGGTCTGAAACCTGAAGGATCTGGAGAAGGTCTGTATGGAGGAGTGGGCCAAAATCCCTGCTGCAGTGTGTGCAAACCTGGTCAAGTATGATCGTATGATCTCTGTAATTGCAAACAAAGGTTTCTGTACCAAATATTAAGTTCTGCTTTTCTTATGTATCAAATACTTATGTCATGCAATAAAATGCAAATGAATTACTTAAATATCATACAATGTGATTTTCTGGATTTTTGTTTTAGATTCCGTCACTCACAGTTGAAGAGTACCTATGATGACTTCTACATGCTTTGTAAGTGGGAAAACTTGCAAAATCGGCAGTGTATCAAATACTTGTTCTCCCCAATGTATATTTATTTACCCCAAAAATATATGGGGGATTGGAAATGATCTTTCCGCAATATTAAAAAGTTTAAACTCTTAGAAGATATATTCATATATATCGATAACAGTCACTTATTTATGTAGTATTGTCTCATCAGTCTCATTCTGTCGCTTTATCCTTGATATCGGCAAGAACCCTAACCTCATTGATGAATCAGCAATACACAAATTTGTTTAATTATTTATTTACAAACTAACTAAATAATAACACAGAAAACATAAACACACACTAACATAATACAATGACTACAGGTTCATAGTGGACTAACAAAGCATGACCATTTGGTTATAAAAAGATGGAGGAATCAGAAAGAGAGGGAAAAGAAGAGAGAGGGGGAGGAAGAGATAAAGAGAGCTTGTAAGCTACGCTCACGGAAATATGAATACTTAGCACCCTATTAACCGCTCATTCGGATTTAAGCATAGCTGTCCTTGATCGTCGTCTATACGGGTTAAACTCGATGGGTGTAAGACTCTGGTTTGTCCACCAGAGTTCACAATGTCCATTGTAGAGCTTCTCTGGTAGAAAGAGAAAGAAAGAAAGAAAGAAAGAAAGAAAGAAAGAAAGAAAGAAAGAAAGAAAGAAAGAAAGAAAGAAAGAAGAAAAAAAATGTCCCTCTCGTGGATCAATAAAGTACCTATCTATCTATCTATCTATGGAGTGGTTGTTAGATAGATACTTCAGATGTACCAATGCTTGTTTGATGAGATCTTCCTCATGTCTTTATTCAAAGTTCTAGATTACTTCACGTGCCAGCTGCAGACTGGTAAATGCTACGGTCTAGTGAGTTTTTTCTTCTTGCTTAGAGATTGAGAGTTTCAGAGTTTCACCCTTTCAAACGTATGGACTACCATCTAACGTTTTCTGGTCTGTAGAGTTTAAACCATTTTGCCATATTCAGCTCGCGCTGCACTTCGGCTGGTCTAATGTACATTTCGTTACGAAGGCTTTTATACTCGGGTAGAACGGGGCAATTCCATCACGCTGACACAATGTCTGTGCTCACTTGGGCGGGGTTACTGATTGGATAAAATGTTTCTATGAAATGCAATTATCTCATTTAGAAGGCTAAAATCATTGCGGACTTCACAAAAGTATTATCATATTTAGTCATATATTTTATACAACATTTAGATGCAAACCTGACAACTAGAATGTGTACACCCTCAGAGATACAGTTATGTTGTTATACCATCCTTAATGACATCACAAAATAATAAACAATATGACATGAGTATTCTTTAGATCCCCACCGACTATTCCAAATATTTGGATTTCAAAGAGCAATGTCCAATCTTTTGATGTTAAAGTTTTTAGGCAAGAGTCTCTCTCTACACACAGCACATTGCTTTTGTGGATACTGAAAGGCTGAGGGAGAAAGTTCTATCAAAATGTACAACCCATTGTGAAGGTGTTGAGACCGGCACAGCCTTCTGTGGGAGAGAGGGGGTCTGGCTATCTTCAAACATAACTGATGTGTAATTTGACCCACTGTCAGGAGATGCATGACAGCATGCACACACACACACACATACACACACACCACACCCTACGTACCACCGTGACCCTTCCCACATCCCCGGCAGACCATTTACAATGTAAATTACCCAGCTTCCCTAGGACTTGTCTAGAAACGCCATTACTTAGGTAGATATTGTGAAATCAGCAATTAACCCAAAAAAACCATAATAAGTTGAGAGGGTCTGGATGAGAATACTAATTAGATCTGGTAGCTATCTGGTTCCTCAGGGGAGATTATGGTCAGTAGTGACAGATAAGCAATTATAGTAGAACCTTCGGTTGAGTCCCAAATGGCACCCTATTTCCTATAGAGTGCACTATTTTTGACCCGGGTCCATAGCACTCTGGTCAAAAGTAGTGCACTATTAATGGGAATAGGGTGCCGTTTGGGACGAAGCTTTCTGACTAGTCTGTTTTCCATTTCTCTAGTTGCTCTCGTTCCTCCACCTGCCCCTTCCCTTCACTGTTGAGAGCTTGTAAAGACTAGGGTAGTAGTCTTGGCTAGATACGACTAGGGCATACTTTGATGGATTTGACAACATGTGCAGTGAGTAGACTGGAGTTTGCATTACTGAATTTTCAAGGTTTTTTTGCATTCTACTGTGACTTTTCAGTTTTGAATTTCTAATAAAATGACAGGAAATGCATTGGGGGGTATGGTATATGGCCAATATAGCATGGCTTAGTGCTGTTCTTACGCACGACGCAACGCAGAGTTGTCACGGATCCCCCCCGGTACTGCTGCTCAGTCCGTTCACCAGCTCCGGAGGTCTACGTCACCGGCCTTCTAGGCGTCACTGAACTGGTTCATTACCACCAACCCTGGACTGTCTTGTCTCATTACACACACCTGGTTTCCCCTGATTAGTATGTCTATATATGTGCCCTCTGTTCCCCATTTTCCTTGTCGATCATTATTCCATGTCCGTTGGTCTTGTGAGTACCTGTGCTCTGTCGTAGCAGGTTTTGTGCTGCGTGTTATTGCGTACTTATTATTTTGGGTCTCGTCCCGTTTACACCTTGCTCTTTTGTTTGGGTTACAGCCCTGGGTTATATATACTGTATATACGTACTTTATTTGGGGTAAGAAATTACAGCTTTTTCAGTTCATCTGTGAGCTTGGCCATCCATGGCAGGACAGTCTGTGTGTGTGTGTGTGTGTGTGCACTTGCAAATAAGAGGAGGGTTGTGTGAACATGCTGTACACTACATATGTCCACTCTGCTCGTCCATCTCCTAGGGCCACTCTCCCCTCTTCTCTCTCCCCATGACATTAATTGTTTGACAGGCCTGACTGACTGCTGGTCTCGCTATCTCTCTCTCTCTCTCTCTCTTTCTGTTTCCTCTGTCGCTCTATGCCTCACTCTATCTCTCTCTTTCTTCTTCTTTCTTCTTCTTCTTCTTCTTCTTCTTCTTCTTCTTCTTCTTCTTCTTCTTCTTCTTCTTCTTCTTCATCCATCTCTTTATCTCCGTCTCCCTGCTGGTGCCAGTTTTAGCCCTGTAGCTACATAGGCAGGGAGATAGACAGACAGATAGACAGACAGATAGGCAGGCAGATAGACAGACAGATAGGCAGGCAGATAGACAGACAGATAGACAGACAGATAGACAGACAGATAGACAGACAGATAGACAGACAGATAGGCAGACAGATAGGCAGGCAGATAGGCAGGCAGATAGACAGACAGATAGACAGACAGACAGATAGATAGACAGACAGATAGACAGACAGATAGACAGACAGATAGACAGACAGATAGGCAGGCAGATAGACAGACAGATAGACAGACAGATAGACAGGCAGATAGACAGACAGATAGACAGACAGACAGACAGATAGACAGACAGATAGACAGACAGATAGGCAGGCAGATAGACAGACAGATAGACAGACAGATAGACAGACAGATAGGCAGGCAGATAGACAGACAGATAGACAGACAGATAGACAGACAGATAGACAGACAGATAGGCAGGCAGATAGACAGACAGATAGACAGACAGACAGATAGACAGACAGATAGACAGACAGATAGACAGACAGATAGGCAGGCAGATAGACAGACAGATAGACAGACAGATAGACAGACAGATAGACAGACAGATAGGCAGGCAGATAGACAGACAGATAGACAGACAGATAGACAGACAGATAGACAGACAGATAGGCAGGCAGATAGACAGACAGATAGATAGGCAGGCAGATAGACAGACAGATAGACAGACAGATAGACAGACAGATAGACAGACAGATAGACAGACAGATAGACAGACAGATAGGCAGGCAGATAGACAGACAGATAGACAGACAGAGAGATAGGCAGGCAGATAGATCCTCCCAGAAGACGGCTTGAGGGCTCTATGATAAAAATGCCTTTAGATGACCCTGTCGTTCAATCCCGCCATCCTCCCATCCTTCTCACCCCTCCCCCTATCCTTCCATGCTCCCATCCTTCCATCCTCCTCGCTCCTTCCTGTGCGTCAAACCTCAGGCTATCACTGCCACACTCATCATCACTACTGCTGGATACTAATATAACTGGTGTGTTGGAGATGTGCCTCATATGAAACTGGATGGTGACACAGGGTAACCCAACACCAGCCTGAACTCTGTTTCACCCCATGGATGTTGTCATGGTACAATATCTTTTTTATTTTTTTTATTTCACCTTTATTTAACCAGGTAGGTCAGTTGAGAACAAGTTCTCATTTGCAACTGCGACCTGGCCAAGACAAAGCAAAGCAGTGCGACAAAAACAACAACACAGAGTTACACAGGAAACAAACATAGTCAAAAACACAATAGAAAATATGGTATAGAAGTATCCATACTGGCTTTTAAGGGAACATATACAAGCTAATATACACTCCATCCCCTAACCTCTGACTCCTCATCCTGCCTCTGTATGGCTCTGTCTTTTATGAAACATCCTCACTACTGTACACTCTATACGGGTGGTTCGAATGGCTCAGTAGGTTAGAGCATGGTACCAACACCACATTTATGGGTTTAATTCCTGCATGGCTCTACATACACTGAATATCTTCTTGTATGGAGGAAGAAGCTGTTTGTATTTGGTGTTTGCTGTCAGGTCGTCCTATCCAGCTGCTCGTAGCCACGGCTTCCCCAACCCTCCTCCCATATCTTTCTCCTTTCCACCATCTCTCCACATCCCCTCCTTACCCATTTCCAGTCAGGCCTATAATTAAAATAACCGGGGAAAACTCTTGAGGGCTTAGGACATAGCCACACCACACTAGACGTCCCACACAATGTTATCATACATCTGAATTTATTTGAATCTATTTTTATTATCCAGTTGAACACCCTCTTAGAATGAAATGCTGCTGTCCGTCAAGGATGGTTAGATTGAGAACAGATCAGAGGAAGCTGTGTGCGCATGTGTGTGTGTGTGTGTGTGTGTGTGTGTGTGTGAGCAAGGTACTGGTATCAGACCTGACCTTTGTCCTCTGGTGAACTACAGTGCCACATTGTGTCTGAATGTAATCAGTCTGGTAATGGCTTCTCGTTATGATCCATATGGGAGGTGAGAGAACAGAGAGAGAGAAAGCAGAGCCGTGGAAGAGAGCTACAGTATGGCGCTTATAGAGACAGGTCAGCCCAGGTCAGTCTAACTTTCATCCTGTGTTTAAGCCCCACCCCCAACTCACAGCTTGATCTAATAGCTGTTTGTGTTTTTCACCCTGATGGTTAGGATTTGAAGAGGTTAAGCTGATCCAAGATCTGTGAAGATCTGTTAACTCAAATTCCGTTATAGTAATAACCTTAGGCCTCGCGAGCCCGCAGATCTCGCAAGCTTACATAAATATGTGCTACACAGAATTTCATGTAGGCTTGCGAGATCAGTGTGGCTCGTGGGGACTAACAATTGCTATGGTCCAAAGGAATTAGCAAATCAGCACAAACAGATCTGGGACCAGGCTAGTATTTGCCATCTTTCTGACTGAATAGAGACACAGCAGCCAGTGAGAGGGCCTCTACACACCCTCTATTTCCTCTCCTCTACTGCTGTAGACTCACAGCATATCATCCCCTCCCAGGGATTACTCTCTGTTGAGAACATTATTAGTGTATTTCCTGCTTTTAGTTATCTCTGCCATCTCTGCCATCTCTGCACTGAACAACCACTCTTTCCACCTTGGTGAGTTACTTGGCAGAGTAGGTTGATAGCAGAAGGTATTTTCCCCCTCAACAACATATGAATACAGTGGAAAGAATGTGTGACTGAATAGAAATGCATGTAGCCAGTGTGTAGGGAGATATACTTGGAGATAAACACTTGACCTGTTATTATTTTCCTTTTGAACTCGTTGACATTTTGACAGAAACGTGCGTCTCTATTTAATCCGTAATGCAGATGTTAAGCATTACAGCGTGATTGAAATGTAAAGGCAATGTTTCTGCTTTAGAGGACACTTCATTTACGATAAACACTGCATTAGGGCAATATGGCCAAAATACTGTATCACTGTATTTATTTAAAAAATGGACGGTTTGATGGTATTTGACAGTTATTATGTTTTTGAATTGCTTTATGAGTAGTGCGTTACCCTAGGGTGGCCACATATACATTCTAAGTGATTTCAATTGGTATTTCTCCAATGAACTGCCACGATACGGGCAACCAAATGTTGCATTTGCGATTTGACTTGCGATTTAGACAAAACACTCGGGTGAACTGTTGGAATCATGGAAATAGAATGACTATTCTAATTCTGTAGTTAGAATATAATAGTGGGCACTTTGAATACAGTGTTGTTTGACATGACAATGAATGATAATGCCAGGGAGGATTTATTGTGACAGGTTAGGAACCAAAGTGTTGTTAAGTGTTTCCTAGGGGACCCTATTTCATGTAAACAATTCAAACTTGCTAAGAGATTACAAACTAGCTGTTTGCAGATGTAAGAAAACACAAAGGTATAGTGTAATCATAGAACGCTAGTGGATTTATATTAAGAAGCGAAGTAAAAACAGTATTGTTGTCGTCAACGTTGTCAGACTGAACGCAAGTGTCTCATGCTCGAGTAACAACAAATGCGCTCTTTGAGTGACGGGGCGGGGCTAGGTCTGTGTGGAAAGCGGCACGGCGAGAGAGAGCGGAGAGAGATGTAGTCTACTCAAGTGGCGAAGTAAACTATAAAAAATGGGCGTTACACACAGAGTATCATCACATTTAACAAACCAAACATTCAAATACCGTCAGAAATTACCTTAACATTTCTATTGCGCAAAGCGATACAGATTGAATAAAGCCCTAGGCAGAAGCAGGCTTGGCTCTGTTGGTATTTCTCTCTCTCATTCTAAGTCTCAATCACGGTGTCTATGCATGTTTGTGTGCATTTGTGTGTGTCCTTTCTGTGGTAGTTGTTTTTAAACGGCCCTTCTGGCTCTGTTCTGTCATGGCAGCGACTGGAGATGGGAGAGCTCTAGAGAGCTCTGGGGGGGCAGTGGGAGGTCTGGGTCTGTTACATGGAGGGGATTCGGGGGGAGGATTGCCATGTGGCTGAGAGGTGATTGACCACCCTTGAGGGGACGTTGAGAGGAGGCTGAGGGACAGGTTTATTTAAATGGAGGTTGACAGAGAACAGCCGATGGTTAAATTAGCCCATGTTTGTGTAATCCCAACAACTCAACATGTTGGGATATTCACGCAACCCAACTTGCTGGGTCAAAATAACCCAACATGTGTCCAGTCCACTATTTAATCAGTGCTGAGTTACCAAATAACACAAATCTGGGTTTTTTTTAGCGCCACATGTTTTAAAGTGTAAAGTTTCAACCCATGGACCCTGGTCAAAAGACGTGCACCCTATGAAATAGGGTGATACAGCTATGAAAGTGGACGGTGGAGGAGAGGAGTGTTTCTCTGGGATGAGCTATAGTCAGAAGGGCTCTGGTCAGTGGAGAAGCAGAAGACGTGACAGATCGAGGCTTCACTCCCAGTTTGTTCACCTGGTGACGGATGCCTCTTTTTCTCCTCCGTCAGATTTTTTTTTACATCAGCCTGTCTTTCTCTCATTCTCTCTCGCTTGCTCTCTCTCTCTCTATTTTTCTCTCTCACTCTTTCTCTTTCTTGCTTTTCTCTCTCTCTATCACTCCCCTCTCTCCCTTTCCAAAACACCAGTCTCAACGTCAACAGTGAAGAGGCAACTCCGGGATTTTTTCCAGACTTCCTCTGTCCAGTGTCTGTGTTCTTTTGCCCATCTTAATCTTTTCTTTTTATTGACCAGTCCGAGATATATGATTTTTTTCTTTGCAATTCTGCCTAGAGGGCCAGCATCCCGGAGTCGCTTGTTTTGCGGGTACTATTTAATGAAGCTGCCAGTTGAGTGTGTGCTTTTCTTTCAAAAAACAAGGACATTTCTAAGTGACCCCAAACTTTTTAACGGCAGCGTAAGTCATAGTATTTTAACATAGTAGTCCAAGAAAGAAACTTGACTCGAGAAATCAATGTTTGATTTTAATTACAGTATCCTGACCATAAAACTCTACAGTGTTATCCTAAAACAATGCAAAACACAATTGAACATGCAGAGTAAACATTTTATTACTGCAAAAATACATAAAGTATTTGCGACTCAATATGAAGATGCATATACTGTAAATATGCATTAGATGTGAAGCAACAGGAAACGTGTACACAGTCTTTGAATCTATACCCTGGTGCTCCATTATTTCCCCTCCACCCCTCAGTAGCACCAGAACAGACAGTACTGATCCCTCCTCCATTGCCATGGCACCACAGTGGTTGGACAGAGGCTGTTCAGGCTGTCTGTCTCCCTCCCAGTTACTCCACCCCACTGGTAGCCCATTGGTCCAGACCAAAAACTCAAAGAGATAGCTCTGTCTCTGACCCACCAAGACAGGACCAGGGACACCAGCACACCTCAGTTTCTGCTCCACAACCCTCTGGTCCTCTTCAGGTTCGCAGCAGTCTCTCTTCCCAAGTCAAGGTCAATGACTCAGATGTGAAGTGTTACTAAAAGACATTTAACAGTTATTGATATGATACAAAGGTTGATTCTTTAAAAATCTGTTTTTAGATGACAAATGAAATGAAATTAGTAACTTTTAGGTGTATTTCTTTGACATTGTCAGCCCTATGCAAAACTGCTGATATTTGAGTTGTGAAAAATGTTTGGCCAGTGTTAACTTTACTGCTTATCTGTGTAGCAGAGGGAGTACACTAGGTTGTCACATTGTACATTCATTATCTTTCCAGTAACGTAAAACATTTTACAATCACCATTGGGTTTTAGAAAAAAACATTCTGCCCAGATCTCCCTCCATCAGCCCACCCCCAGTCATCATACATCAGCCCGATCCACAAAGGAGTGGTGCTATTCAGCCCTTTCTTCTTCAGCTTCTGATGCTGACCAGGTCAGTGTACAGTCGCGGTCAAACGTTTTGAGAATGACACAAGTATTGTTCTCCATAAAGTTTGCTGCCTCAGTGTTGATGATGGCAATTTGCATATACTCCAGAATGTCATGAAGAGTGATCAGATGAATTGCAATTAATTGCAAAGTCCCTCTTTGCCATGAAAATGAACTTAATCCCCCAAAAACATTTCCACTGCATTTCAGCCCTGCCACAAAATGACCAGCTGCCATCACATCAGTGATTGTCTCGTTAACACAGGTGAGAGTGTTGACGAGGACAAGGCTAGTGATCACTGTCATGCTGATTGAATGAGAATAACAGACTGGAAGCTTTAAAAAGAGGGTGGTGCTTGAAATCATTGTTCTTCCTCTGTCAACCATGGTTACCTGCAAGGAAACACGTGCCGTCAACATTGCTTTGCACAAAAAGGCTTCACAGGCAAGGATATTGCCGCTGGTAAGATTGCACCTAAATCAACCATTTATTGGATAATCAAGAACTTCAAGGAGAGAGGTTCAATTGTTGTGAAGAAGGCGTCAGGGTGACAAGAAAGTCCAGCAAGCGCCAGGACCGTCTCCTAAAGTTGATTCAGCTGCGGGATCGGGGCACCACTAGTGCAGAGCTTGCTCAGGAATGGCAGCAGGCAGGTGTGAATGCATCTGCACACACAGTGAGGTGAAGACTTTTGGAGGATGGCCTGGTGTCAAGAAGGGCAGAAAGGGCAGAAAGAAGCCACTTCTCTCCATGAAAAACATCAGGGACAGACTGATATTCTGCAAAAGGTACAGGGATTGGACTGCTGAGGACTGGGATAGAGTCATTTTCTCTGATGAATCCCTTTCCGATTGTTTGGGCCATCTGGAAAACACCTTGTCCGGAGAAGACAAGGTGAGCGGTACCATCAGTCCTGTGTCATGCCAACAGTAAAGCATCCTCAGACCATTCATGTGTGGGGTTGCTGCTCAGCCAAGGGAGTGGGCTCACTCACAATTTTGCCTAGGAACACAGCCATGAATAAAGAATGGTACCAACACATCCTCCGAGAGCAACTTCTCCCAACCATCCAAGAACAGTTTGGTGATGATACCAGCATGATGGAGCACCTTGCCATAAGGCAAAAGTGATAACTAAGTGGCTCGGGGAACAAAACATCGACATTTTGGGTCCATGTCCAGGAAACTCCCCAGACCTTAATCCCATTGAGAACTTGTGGTCGATCCTCAAGAGGCGGGTGGACAAACAAAAACCCACAACTTCTGACAAACTCCAAGCATTGATTATGCAAGAATGGCCTGCCATAAGTCAGGAAGTGGCCCAGAAGTTAATTGACAGCATGCCAGGGCAGATTGCAGAGGTCTTGAAAAAGAAGGGTCAACACTGCAAATATTGACTCTTTGGATAAACTGAATGTCATTGTCAATGAAAGCCTTTGACACTTATGGAATACTTGTAATTATACTTCAGTGTTACCATAGTAACTACTGACATAAAGATCTAAGAACACTGAAGCAGCAAACTTTGTGGAGACCAATACTTGTGTCATTCTCAAAACTTAACTGCAGTAACTCTGAGACTCATCCCAGGTCATGTTCTGTTCAATCAGCTTGTATCTAAAATCACAGAATGGACAAACATTTTACTCAACTCAACTTAGTTTGATTTAAATTAATACAAATTAGAATTATTTTAACTGGATGTTGTTGAGGAGCAAGTAAACAGGAAAGAAGATGTTTTGGTAATATGGAATTTCTAACCTTTTCTGTAACACATGAAAACTACAGGAAAAGGGGGGCCGAGCATGCACCATTCACATTGACAGGGCTGTAGTGGAGCGTGTTGAGACCATCAAATTCCTTGGTGTCCATATCACTAAGAACATACTGTATCATGGTGCAAACACACTAACACAGTCGTGAAGAGTACACGACAATGCCTATTCCCCCTCAGAAGGCTGAATTGTTTTTCTATGGGACCTCAGATCCTCAAAACGTTCTACAGCTTCACCATCGACAGCATCCTGACTGGTTGCATCACCACTTGGTATGGCAACTGCTCGGCATCCGCCCGCAAGGCGCTACAGAGGGCAGTGCGTACGGCCCTGTACATCATTGGGCCCGAAGCTTCCTGCCATCCAGGACCTCTATACCAGGCGGTGTCAGAGGAAGGCCCTAAAAATGGTCAAATACTCCAGCCACCCAAGTCCTAGACTGTTCACTTTGCTACCGCACGGCAAGCGGTACCGGAGCGCCAAGTCTGGGACCAAGAGGCTCCTTAACAGCTTCTACCCCCAAGTCATAAGACTTCTGAACAGTTACTCAAATGGCTACCTGGACTATTAACATTGACCCTCTCATTTTATTCAGATTTATTCTAATTGTTTGCACTGACTCTCTTGCACAGGCTCGATGTACACTCACTGGGCTCTAACCACTCAGACATACTACACTGACACTCCAACAAACTCACACACACACACACGGATAAACACTCAAAACACACATGCATATTGACGTCACACACATTCACATTCATTCACATACTCTCTGTTTATTATCTTTACATAATCACTTTACCTACATGTACATACTACCTCAATTACCTCGACTAAACCCCTGTGTTATTTTATTTTATCACTATATTTCCCTTAGTTTATTTAGCAAATGTTTCATACTTACTTTTTAAAACTTCGTAAGCATTTCACATTTCATTTCTACACCTGTTGGTATTTCTGCTCTGTACAATTCTCCCATGTTGTATTATCTTTGAGTATTGCTGCACAGTTTGGCTTTGTATATTCGCTTACAGGTGGTGACAATGGAGTGAAATCGACAGGATCTCCATTGGACCACTTCAGTCTATGCTCTTTGGATTGGAGAGCTGTCCAGGCACCTGCTGCTGTTAGAGGTCAGCTGCTCAGCTTCCTCCTGATTGTAACAGAAACAAAAATCAGTATAGTGCTCTTGGCAGTAGTCCCCTGCTTCTGTCCAGGTGATCGCCCCTTTCATTAGTCGGAACTGAGTGTGACTATGTAGCAGACTCCTGGGGACAATGTATTTTATCACCCAAAGGTTAGTATGCATATTACCAACAAATGAAGCATGATAGGTTCGTGTTATTCTTTTTATTTTTTATTTTTTATTCACCTTTATTTAACCAGGTAGGCCAGTTTAGAACAAGTTCTCATTTACAACTGTGACCTGGCCAAGACAAAGCAAAGCAGTGCGACAAAAAAAAACACAACAACACAGGGTTACACATGGGATAAACAAACGTACAGTCAATAACATAATAGAAAATCTATACACAGTGTGTGCAAATGTAGTAAGATTAGGAAGGTAAGCCAATAAATAGGCCATAGTGGCAAAATAATTACAATTTAGCATTAACACTGGAGTGATAGATGTGCAGATGATGATGTGCAAATAGAGATACTGGGTTGCAAATGAGCAAAAAAAAAAAAGATATATATATATATATATACAGCGGGTGAAATAAGTATTGAACACGTCAACATTTTTCTCAGTAAATATATTTCCAAAGGTGCTATTGACATGATATTTTCACCAGACGTTGGTAACAACCCAAGTAATCCATACATACAAGAAACCAAAACAAATACGTTCAGAAATTAAGTTATGTGTAATAATGTGAAATGACACAGGTAAAAAGTATTGAACACACTTACTGATATTTATTTAATACTTTGTACAAAAGCCTTTGTTGGTAATGACAGCTTCAAGACGCCTCCTGTATGGAGAAACTAGTCGCATGCATTGCTCTGGTGTAATTTTGGCCCATTCTTCCACACAAACAGTCTTCAAATCTTGAAGGTTCCGTCGGCCTCTTCTTTGAATCTTGATCTTCAGTTCTTTCCATAGATTTTCAATGGGATTTAAGTCAGGTGATTGGCTGGGCCATTCTAGCAGCTTTATTTTCTTTCTTTGAAACCAATTGAGAGTTTCCTTGGCTGTGTGTTTGGGATCATTTTCTTGCTGAAATGTCCACCCTCGTTTCATCTTCATCATCCTGGTAGATGGCAGCAGATTTTTGTCAAGAATGTCTCGGTAAATTTGCCCATTCATTCTTCCTTCAATTATGTGAAGTTTGCCAGTACCATTTGCTGAAAAGCAGCCCCACACCATGATGTTCCCACCTCCAAACTTCACTGTTGGTATGGTGTTTTTAGGGTGATGTGCAGTGCCATTTCTCCTCCAAACATGGTGTGTATTATGACATCCAAACAGTTCAATTTTGCTCTCATCTGACCACACTATATTCTCCCAGTATTTCACTGGCTTTTCCAAATGTTGTGCAGCAAACTTTAAACGAGCTTCAACATGCTTTTTTTTCAGCAATGGAGTCTTGCGTGGTGAGCGTGCATACAGGCCATGGCGGTGGAGTGCATTACTTACTGTTTTCTTTGAGACAACAGTACCTGCTAATTGCAGGTCTTTTTGAAGCTCTCCACAAGTGGTCCTTGGCTCTTGGACAACTCTTCTGATTATTATTTTCACTCCTCTGTCAGAAATCTTGCGAGGAGCATCTGGTCGAGGCAGATTTATGGTGAAATGATTGTCTTTCCACTTCCGTATTATGGCCCCAACAGTGCTCACTGGAACATTCAGAAGCGTAGAAATGTGCCTATAACCAATGCCATCATTATGTTTTGCAAAAATTAGGTTGCGAAGGTCTTGAGACAGCTCTTTGCTTTTACCCATCATGAGATGTGTCTTGTGTGACACCTTGGCAATGAGACCTTTTTGTAGGCCATCAGTTGGGACTGAACCAGCTGATATTAATTTGCACTGACAGGGGGCTGGATTGCTTTTTAATTACTGATAGTTTTCAGCTGTTGTCTTGGCTTTCCATGCCTTTTTGCACCTCCCTTTCTTCATGTGTTCAATACTTTTTCCCTGTGTCATTTCACTTTATCACACATAACTTAATGTGTGTTATTTGTTTTGGTTTCTTTGTATGTATGGATTACTCGGGTTGTTACCAACATCTGGTGAAAATTTCATGTCAATAGCACCTTTGGAAATATATTTACTGAGAAAAATGGTGACGTGTTCAATACTTATATCACCCGCTGTATATATATAACAATATGGGGATGAGGTAGTTGGGTGGGCTATTGTAGTGATATACGGTGTTTTGGATTCACGCGCAGAGCGCTGTTCTTTAATAATAATCAGCAAAGGTACAACAGGAACCAGGCAGAGATCGTAGTCGGAAGGCAGGCAGAGTTCATACACGGAAGAGGCAGTAATCGGGGCAGAAGCACAGGAGGGTAAATCCGGGAATCATAAAGGTTCAGGAGACGAAGGTCATACACGTGGAGACTAAGAGAGAAGAACAATCAAACATGAAAATAACAGGCTTAGTATGTCATGACAGCAAACAATACCTTACAGGAAAAAATGGACTGACGACTGAATAGGTTGGTGATGAGAAGCAGGTGTGCTAGGGGCAGGTAGAACTAGTAAAGGAAAAAACGAAAACCAGAACCGGGAATGGAACGAAAAACATAAAAGCAATCAGAAAGGATGCAGATAGCAAAACCTCACAGCTATTTACAGATGGGCTGTGTACAGGTGCAGTGAGCAGTAAGCTGCTCTGACAGCTGATGCTTAAAGTTATTGAGGGAGATGGTAGTCTCTAGCTTTAAGATTTTTTTCAATTCGTTCCAGTCATTGGCAGCAGAGAACTGGAAGGAATGGCGGCCAAAGGAGGTGTTGTCTTTGGGGATGACCAGTGAAATATACCTGCTGGAGCGCATGCTACCAGTGGGTGTTGCTATGTTATGGTTGGTGATGTTATGCATAGTTACTGTATGTTGTGGTTGATGTGGTTAGATAGGTTGAGTGAGTCTTTACCGGCATAGAGTAGGAGCAGGAGAGGGGTCATCTACATGGTGACAGCAGGGTCAGGAGACACAGAGGAGAGGAGAAGTGACTGGATGATGCCCTGAGGATACAGACGTGTCAGATGTAGGAGCTTACACGCTGACAGTTAATATTTTCTGAAATTAAAGTTCCAATTCCCAAAATCAAACCCTTCACATATCAAATGTGCAATACGTGCAGTTGTCTGTAATTAAACCCTGCGCACAAAGGACTGTATTTTAAGGGAATTACTATTATTACCCCAAATGATATTTTTTATTTTACATTTATTTTACTAGGCAAGTCAGTTAAGAACAAATTCTTATTTTCAATGGTGGCCTAGGAACAGTGGGTTAACTGCCTTGTTCAGGGGCAGAACGACAGATTTTTACCTTGTCAGCTCGGGGATTCGATCCAGCAACCTTTCGGTTACGGGCCCAACACTCTAACCACTGGGCTACCTGCCACCCCATCATACACACATGTAGCTATTAAAGTATCTCTTCCTGTCATTTACCTGTACAGTTTGTGTAAACATGCAAGTATTCACTTATCTGTAAATATAACTGTATACCTAACTGTACAGCTAATTTAACCATGCAAAATGTTCACTTATGTCAGGCTCTGGCCATAGAGAAGCTTTGCTTCTCTATAGTTCTATGGTCAGAGTCTGGCAGATCTAGTATTTCTACTTCTGGGTGGTGTTGTGTGTGGGATCCCTAATTAGAGACAGCTGCTATGCATTACCTCTAATTAGGGATCCTACTTAATTGTCTATGTTCCACTCCCTTGGCGTGGTTCATTGTTATTGTTGTATGTCCCGAGTTCGTGCTACGTGTGTCATCTTTATATTGTATTTGTTATTTTGTATAGTTCGATGTCCAGTATAGTTTATTTAATTAATAAACGATGTCGAACTATCGCTACGCTGCGCCTTGGTCTCTCTACACACCCGAACGTGACAGAATGAACCACCACCCGACCAAGCAGCGTTATACGGGAGCAACGGAGAAGAAGAGAGGAAAACGGCGTAATCGAGTAAACGGAGGTAACGGAGCCCGTAGGCAACCCCAAGAAAATTTCGGGGGGGGGGGGCTATGGGGTTGGTCTGGCTACGAGGAGGACGCGCCAGTACCACTCTCCATGTGGAATACGGTGGAGAAGGAGAAAGAGGAATACCTGAAGGGGGTATATTGTAGCATTATGGAACTGTGTAGGCGAAATTGGGAAGAGTGTGAGAACGAGCGGAGGGAGCTGGAGTTAAAGGTGCCCAAGGTGTGCATCCCCAGTCCGGGTCGTTTAATGTCCACATCCCGCGCCGAGTCTCCAGTGTACATCCCCACTCCAGTATGTCCTATGCCGGTTTCACGTGTGAGAACTCCAGTGCCAGAGCAATCCGTTCCATCGGTGCCCAGTCCAGGTCCGGCCGTCTGCTACACTCCAGTGACAGAGCAGTCCGTTCCACCGGTGCCCAGTCTGGGTCCGGCCGTCTGCTACACTCCAGTGTCAGAGCAGTCCGCTGCACCGGTGCACAGTCTGGGTCAGGCCGTCTGCTACACTCCAGTGTCAGAGCAGTCCGCTCCACCAGTACCCAGTCCGGGTCCAGCCGTCTGCTACACTCCAGTGCGCCTCTCCAGTCCGGTAAGCTCAGTACCGGCTCCCCGCACTCGCCCTAAAGTACGTGTTATTAGTCCAGTGCCGACTCCACGCACCAGGCCTTCAGTGCGCCTCTCCAGTCCGGTACGTCCTGTGCCTGCTCCCCGCACTCGTCCTGTAGTGCGTGTCACTAGTCCGGTGCCATCTGTGCTGGTTTCACGCACCAGGCTTCCAGTGCGCGTCTCCAGTCAGGTACGTCCTGTGCCTGCTCCCCGCACTAGCCCTGTAGTGCGTGTCACTAGTCCGGTGCCATCTGTGCCGGTTTCACGCACCAGGCTTCCAGTGCGCGTCTCCAGTCAGGTACGTCCTGTGCCTGCTCCCCGCACTAGCCCTGAGGTGCGTGTCATTAGTCCGGTGCCATCTGTGCCGGTTTCACGCACCAGGCTTCCAGTGCGCGTCTCCAGTCAGGTACGTCCTGTGCCTGCTCCCTGCACTAGCCCTGAGGTGCGTGTTATTAGTCCTGTGCCACTAGTGCCGACTCCACGCACCAGGCTTCCAGTGCGCGTCTCCAGTCAGGTACGTCCTGTGCCTGCTCCCCGCACTAGCCCTGAGGTGCGTGTCATTAGTCCGGTGCCATCTGTGCCGGTTTCACGCACCAGGCTTCCAGTGCGCGTCTCCAGTCAGGTACGTCCTGTGCCTGCTCCCTGCACTAGCCCTGAGGTGCGTGTTATTAGTCCTGTGCCACTAGTGCCGACTCCACGCACCAGGCTTCCAGTGCGCGTCTCCAGTCAGGTACGTCCTGTGCCTGCTCCCCGCACTAGCCCTGAGGTGCGTGTTATTAGTCCTGTGCCACATGTGCCGACTCCACGCACCAGGCTTCAAGTGCGCGTCTCCAGTCAGGTACGTCCTGTGCCTGCTCCCCGCACTAGCCCTGAGGTGCGTGTTATTAGTCCTGTGCCACTAGTGCCGACTCCACGCACCAGGCTTCCAGTACGCGTCTCCAGTCAGGTACGTCCTGTGCCTGCCCTCCGCACTAGCCCTGAGGTGCGTGTCATTAGTCCGGTGCCACCAGTGCCGACTCCACGCACCAGGCTTCCAGTGCGCGTCTCCAGTCAGGTACGTCCTGTGCCTGCTCCCCGCACTAGCCCTGAGGTGCGTGTCATTAGTCCAGTGCCGACTCCACGCACCAGGCTTCAAGTGCGCGTCTCCAGTCCGGTACGTCCCGTGCCGACTCCCCGCACTCGACCTCCAGTGCGTGTGCCCAGCCAGGTTCCTCCAGTTCCGGCTCCACGCACCAGGCCTCCAGTGCGCCTCTCCAGTCCGGTACGTCCCGTGCTGGCTCCCCGCACCCGACCTCCAGTGCGTGCGCCCAGCCAGGTTCCTCCAGTGCCGGCTCCACGCACCAGACCGTCGGTGCGCCTCCCCAGCCCGGAGCCTCCCGTGATGGTCGACAGCCCGGAGCCTCCCGTGACGGTCGACAGCCCGGAGCCTCCCGTGACGGTCGACAGCCCGGAGCCTCCCGTGACGGTCGACAGCCCGGAGCCTCCCGTGACGGTCGACAGCCCGGAGCCTCCCGTGACGCTCGACAGCCCGGAGCCTCCCGTGACGCTCGACAGCCCGGAGCCTCCCGTGACGCTCGACAGCCCGGAGCCTCCCGTGACGCTCGACAGCCCGGAGCCTCCCGTGACGCTCGACAGGCCGGAGTTGCCTGCCACACCGGTGCTCAGTCCTGGCTGCTATGCATTACCTCTAATTAGGGATCCTACTTAATTGTCTATGTTCCACTCCCTTGGCGTGGTTCATTGTTATTGTTGTATGTCCCGAGTTCGTGCTACGTGTGTCATCTTTATATTGTATTTGTTATTTTGTATAGTTCGATGTCCAGTATAGTTTATTTAATTAATAAACGATGTCGAACTATCGCTACGCTGCGCCTTGGTCTCTCTACTCACCCGAACGTGACAACTTACCTGTTCATTTACCCAGTCTGTCTATTAAGTAAACTATTATTACCCTCGCTCATATCATACACATTTTTAGCTACTGAAGTATTTCTCTGCCATCGACCTGTATAGTATAGTTAACCATCCAACATCCACCAATGTATAGTGTACATATTCAGCCAACCACTCATACTATGCAATGTCTTTTTATAGCTTTTTTTTGCACTCCAGATATCTTGTATTTCTATACTTTTTCATACTGCCGCTCTATGTATCATGTACCGTGTATCTGTCTTTTGTGTACTTTCGTTGTGGCATTTTGCACCTGCCCTGTGTTTTGTTGTAGCTGCTTGACAATGAAATTTCCCCCCCGGGGGATCAATAAAGTATCTATCTATCTATCTATGACATCATAGCAATACTACAAGATGAAATTCCCAATCTAGCTTTTGTCTTTTTAGGTCACGTTTAGTAACTTCACAACAGACCTGGGTAGAAAATAGTTGTATTTTGTAGTTTATTTGAAAATACCAACTTTTTAAGTTCTCTAGGTAATAAAATATAGAGTTTCAACTAAAAGGCAACTATTTCCTTTGATATTCAAATACAATAATTTTGAATACGTCTCAGAAAACCAAATCATTTTTGAAAGAATTTTGAATACCTTCTCAGAAAACCAAATCATTTTTGAAAGAATTTTGAATACGTCTCAGAAAACCAAATCATATTTGAAAGAATTTTGAATACGTCTCAGAAAACCAAATCATTTTTGAAAGAATTTTGAATACGTCTCAGAAAACCAAATAATATTTCAAGGTATTTGAATAAAAATGTTTGAAAAAATATATATTTATTTGAAAATATTTATTTGTTGGCTGCCAAATATTTGATGAATAACCAAAAATTACAACAGTTAGTTGAAATAGTCTAAATAGTTTAAATATATGACCATAAGCATATGGTTTGGAGGGCTCTTAGCAATACAGGAGGGACATGGAATCACCTTAACATTAGAGTAGACCACTTTTGCAGCTTAAAAATGACATATTTTCATGAGTGAGACATACAGTAATACAGTAACACTTGACATCAAGTTCCTATACATCTGTAGTAACTTTATGATGATTACAATAGTAAGATTATTGTTTCGCAGAAAATCAACAAATCAACCAACACTGACAGCTTTAAATCAACGCTGACAGTGTTAAATCAACACTGACAGTGTTAAATCAACGCTGACAGTGTTCAGTCTGTGGACCCAAATAGACACCGGAAACAATGTTAAATCAACACACTTCTTACTGTAAAGCCTTATTCAAATTCAATTGCCTTGCCTTTCGAGATGCCTTGGCTTTCGAGTAAATTGTAGAGAGTTACCTCCCATGACTGCATTTGTTAGGGACAGAAACATGGTTGTTGCATTCATCAATTTTCGGGCCATATAGACTTCACCAAGTGAGATCCTAAGTGAATATGCCATCTTTTATATATACAGTGGGGAGAACAAGTATTTGATACACTGCCGATTTTGCAGGTTTTCCCACTTACAAAGCATGTAGAAGTCTGTAATTTTTATCATAGTTACTCTTCAACTGTGAGTGACGGAATCTAAAACAAAAATCACATTGTATGATTTTTAAGTAATTAATTTGCATTTTATTGCATGACATAAGTATTTGATACATCAGTAAAGCAGAACTTAATATTTGGTACAGAAACCTTTGTTTGCAATTACAGAGATCATACCTTTCCTGAGTTCTTGACCAGGTTTGCACACACTGCAGCAGGGATTTTGGCCCACTCCTCCATACAAACCTTCTCCAGATCCTTCAGGTTTCGGGGCTGTCGCTGGGCAATACGGACTTTCAGCTCCCTCCAAAGATTTTCTATTGTGTTCAGGTCTGGAGACTGGCTAAGCCACTCCAGGACCTTGAGATGCTTCTTACGGAGCCACTCCTTAGTTGCCCTGGCTGTGTGTTTCGGGTCGTTGTCATGCTGGAAGACCCAGCCAGACCCATCCTCAATGCTCTTACTGAGGGAAGGAGGTTGTTGGCCAAGATCTCGCAATACATGGCCCCATCCATCCTCCCCTCAATACGGTGCAGTCGTCCTGTCCCCTTTGCAGAAAAGCATCCCCAAAGAATGATGTTTCCACCTCCATGCTTCACAGTTGGGATGGTGTTCTTGGGGTTGTACTCATCCTTCTTCTTCCTCCAAACACGGCGAGTGGAGTTTAGACCAAAAAGCTCTATTTTTGTCTCATCAGACCAAATGACCTTCTCCCATTCCTCCTCTGGATCATCCAGATGGTCATTGGCAAACTTCAGACGGGCCTGGACATGCGCTGGCTTGAGCAGGGGGACCTTGCGTGCGCTGCAGGATTTTAATCCATGACGGCGTAGTGTGTTACTAATGGTTTTCTTTGAGACTGTGGTCCCAGCTCTCTTCAGGTCATTGACCAGGTCCTGCCGTGTAGTTCTGGGCTGATCCCTCACCTTCCTCATGATCATTGGTGCCCCACGAGGTAAGATCTTGCATGGTGCCCCAGACCGAGGGAGATTGACCGTCATCTTGAACTTCTTCCATTTTCGAATAATTGCGCCAACAGTTGTTGCCTTCTCACCAAGCTGCTTGCCTATTGTCCTGTAGCCCATCCCAGCCTTGTGCAGGTCTACAATTTTATCCCTGATGTCCTTACACAGCTCTCTGGTCTTGGCCATTGTGGAGAGGTTGGAGTCTGTTTGATTGAGTGTGTGGACAGGTGTCTTTTATACAGGTAAGGAGTTCAAACAGGTGCAGTTAATACAGGTAATGAGTGGAGAACAGGAGGGCTTCTTAAAGAAAAACTAAAAGGTCTGTGAGAGCCGGAATTCTTACTGGTTGGTAGGTGATCAAATACTTATGTCATGCAATAAAATGCAAATTCATTATTAAAAAGTCATACAATGTGATTTTCTGGATTTTTGTTTTAGATTCCGTCTCTCACAGTTGAAGTGTACCTATGATAAAAATTACAGACCGCTACATGCTTTGTAAGTAGGAAAACCTGCAAAATCGGCAGTGTATCAAATACTTGTTCTCCCCACTGTATATATAAAAAAGATGGCGAAAACTCAGAAGCCTTCAGAAATCCTTGGTTTCACATCACTACTCTTACTACCCATCACTAGTGATGATACGTTTGATACTGGAGCTCCGAGGCATGCGTCGAAATCGTTAAGCAGTTTATTTCGAAGCAGTGTGCCGATGCTTGTATTGCTTTATCAGAAGCACATGATCAATTACGTCCGAAGCTTTGTTTCATTGAACACCCACCTAATTGGTTTCGTATTGGTTTCAGTAGAAGACATATATAATAATTTGGCTGATTAACACAATTGGCTGGAAGTGCTCAAAGCTTCTGGAAGCTTTGTTTACACCAGGTACGTCGCTAGGACTATTTTAGGGTGTCTTTTTATAACGTCAACCGTTCCATCGCATCTAAAACTTCTTACCGGACGGGCACTAGGACCTGGGGAGGCTGCTGCTGGTTAACTTTAGCTACTTCTGTGGCTTGAGACTGCTAGCTAGCAGTAAACTGGCAGGAAAAGGCTCTGACAGAACGGATTCATGCAGATAGGCTACGATGTTAATTTGTGGTAAGCTAGAACAGAGAGAGATTCACTACTATAGACTTTGGTCGTAATCAAAGCTTTGTTAACCAATACGTTTTTATGTGAGGCTGCCTGTAAATTACGGTGTCTTTTAAATTCAACATAAGTTATGTGGCGATGATATCTAATTAACGTTGTATTTAGTATTTGCTATCTGTGCCAGTTTATAAATGAGACAGATGGCATAACATCATGCACATATCTTTTCATACTCAATTGCTTTCATTCAGTTGGCCATTGCAAAACAATTATCAGTAGTTAATGTGTGGAAAAGGTGACAGTGTTGATCACAATGTCATTGTATTATCCTCAATTTCTCAACTGTAGACTAGCTAACGACTAAAGTTAGATGGAAATTATTCAAGAGAGGCAGTGCCAGCAGCTCTGCCGAAGGCCAATCCGGTGAGAAATTAAGATTTTACCAGTTCAAACAAATAAATTAAAACTTAAACTGTTGAATCACCTATTAAAGCCTTGAGTAAATATGAGTTTAATAACAATACATGTCAAAACACAGCAGACACGAATGGGGGAAAGAAGCTGGAGGCTGACAGGGCTGAGGGAGCATGAAGGTTAGTGCTAAAAAAAAGCGAGTACATGACAGCATATGTCTTACTTTAAATAAATGGTGCTTTTTTTATCCGATTTTCTTCCTAAATATTTTTCAGTTTTTTAAATGTTATTTAGCTGATTAGTTGTGGATGATACTGTTTAAGATGTTCCATGTTTCTGAATTATTGGGTTCATTTTGAGCAACAATTAACAAAAGGGTGAAACTTAAGTAAATATATTTTTCTAATGGTATAATATGACCTGCATGTCCACTCACTCACTCACTGATTTTGATAGATTTTACACCTTTAACATTTTTTAACATTTTTGGATAGCTATTAAGTAAGTCATATTAGATCAGTGTCTAAGACAAACTATGATACTTTTAGCCAACGTTGTTACTCTACAAATACGTGATGAAAAGACGTTCTGGGGGCTTACAAAAAAAAAATATCCATGAATCTCTAGTGATGTCCCTGGTTTACACATCACTAGTACTGCATTTTTATTATGACTCATTTGTTTAGGATCTCACTTGGTGAACTCCATAGGACTGAAAATGGACGAATGCAACAACCATGTCTAAGTCAGTAAAAAATGCAGTCATGGGTATAATTTACTTGAAAGGCACTCTGGGAAATATTTGAATAAGGCTTTACACAAAAAATGAACACGGTTCTGGTGACTGTTAATTTTGTTTTGAACACTGGAGAATTTGCTGTGTGTACAAAACATAATTGGTTAACTGATTTGACTTGATTATGTATACCTGGGGCAGTGGTCATTCAGGAGAATGGTCGTTTAAAGACTGTTCAGACAGAAATGTATTGTGTAGATCAATAATGACTGTCAGATAGATTGGAATATTATAGGAGATTGTGTGTGCTCTATTCATTCTATTTTTATTTTCAACATGCGGTTCCAGATGCAACCCTGCCATTAGTTGAAGGTAGCCAATCCAAAAGTTTCAGAAAAGTAATTGTATTCAAATATCTTGCTTGCTTTCTCAGAAAAGTAGTCACTTTCTGAGCTCTGTATTCAAATAGTTTTAAAAAGTATACATTTTTGGGGGATCTGTATTAAAATAGTTCTAGTCACCTCCAAAGTCACTATTTGTTCACTCTGAAAAAGATATCAATATCTCAGATAAATTGCCATAATATATTTTTACCTGGTGTGGGCTGTGCAGAGAATTACTGGATCTGGTCTGTGTAGTACAGTGCATTTGTAAAGTATTCAGACCCCTTCCCTTTTTCCATATTTTGTTACGTTACAAATGGATGAAATAAAATAAAAAATCCTCATCAATTTACACACAATATCCCATAATGACACAGCAAAAACAGGTTTTTAGAAATGTTCTAAGGTCCCACAGTTGACAGTGTACGTCAGAGCAAAAAACAAGCCATTGGGTCGAAGGAATTTTCCGTAGAGCGCCGTGAGAGAATTGTGTCGAGGCACAGATCTGGGGAAGGGTACCAAAACATTTCTGCAGCATGGAAGATCCCCAAGAACACAGTGGCCTCCGTCATTATTAAATGGAAGAAGTTTGGAACCAACAAGACTCTTCTTAGAGCTGGCCGCCCGGCCAAACTGAGCAATCAGGGGAGCAATCGGAGGCGTTGGTCAGGGAGGTGACTAAGAATCTGATGGTCACTGACAGAACTCCTGAGTTCCTATGTGGAGATGGGAGAACCTTCCAGAAGGACAACCATCTCTGCAGCACTCCATCAATCAGTTCTTTATAGTAGAGTGGCCAGACGGAAGCAACTCCTCAGTAAAAGACTCATCACAGCCCGCTTGGAAACTCTCAGACCAAGGGAAACAAGATTCTCTGGTCTGATGAAACCAATATTGAACTCTTTGGCCTGAATGCCAAGTGTCACGTTTGGAGGAAACCTGGCACCATCCCTACGGTGAAGCATGGTGGTGGCAGCATCATGCTGTGGGGATGTTTTTCAGTGGCAGGGACTGGGAGACTATTCAGGATCGAGGGAAAGACGAACGGAGCAAAGTACAGAGAGAACCTTGATGAAAACCTTCTCCAGAGCGCTCAGGACGTCAGACTGGGGCAAGGGTTCACCTTCCAACAGGACAACGACCCTAAGCACATAGACAAGACAATGCAGGAGTGGCTTCGGGACAAGTCTCTGAATGTACTTGAGTGGCCCAGCTAGAGCCCGAATTGAACCCGATCAAACATCTCTGGAGAGACCTGGAAATTGCTGTGTAGCGATGCTCCACATCCAACCTGACAGTTTGAGAGAATCTGCACAGAAGAATGGGAGAAACTCCCCAAATACAGGTGTGCCAAGCTTTTAGTCATACCCAAGAAGACTCAAGGCTGTAATTGCTGCCAAAGGTACTTCAACAAAGTACTGAATAAAGGGTCTGAATACTTACGTAAATGTGATATTTCCGTTTTTTAAATTTGTTTGCAAAAATGGCTAAAAACCAGTTTTTGCTTTGTCATTATGGCGTATTGTGTGTAGATTAATCAGGGAAAAAACTATTTTTCCGGACTGGGGATGCACACTTCAGGCACCATACCCTCCAGCTCCGCCTTGTCACCTTCGTCCTCCTCCCAATGCTGCAGGCATTGCTCCACTAAACCCAGGAACATCTCCCTCAGATATTCCCTTGGTGGATGCTGGTCTCGGTGCTTCCTCACCCCTGCCAGACCACCCCCATAGCCCCCCACAAAATAAACTTGGGGTTGCCTCTGGGCCGTTCGTCATCTTGGACCCCGACGACGTCGCTCTCCTCTCTCCTGCTGAAGTACCCATTCCTCCTTTCCACGCTGCTTGGTCCTGGTGTGGTGGGTTTTTTTCTGTCACGATCGCTATGAGACAGGACCCGAGGCGCAGAGCTGTATTAATAAGAAAACATAAAAATAACAAAAGGAGAGACAGCGACAATGAACCGGCGCATAAACACACAAAAACCCACAAACACAGGTGGGAATAACTACTACTAATGAGGAGCAGCTGCCTCTAATTGGGGACCAATCCCAAACTAAACATAGAGAGAGTTCCAGAGAGTTCTCTAAACGTAAACCTTACAAAAAGAAGACAAAAAAAGTAAGAACAGAAATTGGGAGAAGATATATAATATAACATACTGTATATTACTTTAGTGTTCTTTTTATTTCCTTAGTCATCGTTAACATACATTATACTATTAATGAAATATAATGGTATTTACAATACAGTATTAATTACAGAGTAACCCATAGTTACAATAGTGATGAGTATGGGTAATCCTAGGATAAAAGAGTTTGCTTAATTGCAAACATATTATGACTAGAGAATATCATATTTTAATCACATGACATATCACCTATATAGTAATGTTTCAAATATCTGAAATATCAAACACTTTTACTCAAAGATGATTGATAACAAGGTATATCAATGACAAGGTATGCATGTTGCATTGCATGCTGAAAGGCTAAACATAAAAACATCACTGTCAATATGATTTCAATCAGCAATTACCTAAAAAAACACACATCAATCAAAATGTGTGTAATGGTAAAGACAGTTAATTAAATTAACTAGGGGGAAAAGTATTTCAATTTTTCTTCACAAATAAATAAGTTATTGGACTGACAATCCTGATCACTCCACTTGTATCTCTCCTTCATTGACATTGCACCACAGTGGTTGGACAGGGGCAGTTCAGGCTGTCTGTCTTCCTCCCAGTTATTCCACTCCACTGGTAGCCCATTGGTCCAAACCCAGAACCCAAAGAGACGGCTCTGTCTCAGACCCACCCACACAGGACCAGTAAAATTAGTCCCACTGAACTTCTGCTTGATCGCCTCCAGGTCTTCTGCTGTCTCAATACACATCAATCCATGGTAGTTCTTAATGCAGTAGTCCAGAGCCTGTTGCCAAGACTTTTTTTCACTGATGATGTGGATTCGAACTGATCCTGAAATTCATTAATAACAGGAACCACTAAGGTGAATTTGTGATGATTGAACTTGAACTCGTTTTGAGTTAAAGTTCAATCTATGTTTGCGCTGCATCTAAATGACACATTATACAGGAACATAACTATTTCATTCAATAGTTCCCATATCATTCTACAGTAACAACATTTCAAATAAATATGAAGCAGCTTGAACGTTTTAAAACATTAGCTATGCTTTCCACCGACAACTTACCTTCAGAGCAGAATGTGTTGGATTCATCTTCATTACTCAGACTCATCATACTATTATCGAGCAGAATTGTGAAATTTGTATTTTGTGAAGGATATTGATATACAGTGGACCAGTTTCTGTAGGCAGAGTGCCCTCCATCAGCCCACTCCCAGTCATCATATAGCAGGCCGATCCAGAAAGGAGTGGTGCTGTTCATGCCTCTCTTCTTCACCTTCCCCTCCTCCATTCCCTTGTTCCTGATGCTGATCAGGTCAGTGTAGTTTTCTCTGCAGTAACTCTGAGCTTCATACCACATCTTGTTCTGTTCAATTAGAAAGGGATCACAAGACCCTGCACACACACAATGGAATAACATTTTACTCAAATCAACTTAGTTTGATATGAATTAATGATATCAATATATATATTAAGAATTACAATAATTTTAACTGCATGTTGTTGAAAAGCAAGTAAAGAGGACAGCAGATTTTGTTTTATCCAGTATACCTTTTCTGTAACACATAAAGTATTTCTGCTCTGTACATTTCTCCCATGTTGTGTTATCTTTGAGTATGGCTGCACACATTGGCTCAGTGTACAGGCTTGGAAGTGGTGACCATGCAGTGACATTAACAAGGTCTCCATTAGACCACTTCAGACTGGGCTGTGTGCGAGAGAGACCTATCCAGGCTATAGGGGTATCATTAGCAAATAACTGCATCAGCTGCTCAGAATCCTCCTGGTTGTACATAGTGACAAGATTAGTATAGGTCTCCTGGCAGTACGTCCGTGCTGCTGACCAATTGCTCCTCTTCTTACTGAGATGGAACTGTCTGAGACGGCTGAGGGCAGCTGTGTAGCAGACAACTGAGGAAGACAGAAAGTATGTTAGCATATGGCATACAAATGAAGCATACATTATGTGAGGTTAGTTGTATGCTTTGTGATACTGTGTATATTCTGTATGTTGTGGACTATAGACCAGAGATGGACATCTCCAGACTGTGAATGTCTGCTGGGTTTGTTATTTCTGTGATAGATCAGTTAGATAATTAATTGAAGTGCCAGGCAGAAGACCAGCAGACATTCATGCCCCTGAAGACTGTGGTTGCACATCCCTGTAGAAATAGAGGGAGCCCTTACCGGAACAGAGTAGGAGTAGCAGATGGGTCTTCATGGTTCAGGATCAGGAGAGACAGATGAAAGAAGAGGAGACGTGATAGGTTGGTGTCCTGTGTGAGGACATGGAGGTGTCAGATTGTATTACACTGACTGTATTGTGAGTACCTTCATAGTAACAAGAGTTTTACTGTATGAAACAACAGGTAGCCAAGACTAAGCGATCTACTGTACAATAGGTAGCCACTTGTTCTGCATGCAAGCATGTCCATGTCTTACAGACAGTTAAACCAAACCCTCATCCATGGCATAACGCAGGTTATCATTAGCATAAACCTGATGAATGAAACTTTTCTGCATTTATTTTTTCGGAATTGTCTAAAAGTTGTAAAGAATTTGCTGCTTATGAGTAAATATGTTTTTGGATTAAAATGCCCAGTGTTTGATATGAAAATGAAATAAATCCATGTTTAAATATGGTTGTCCTAGAGTATATAAGTAGTTTTTTGGGATATCTGTACTTTACTATACTATTTATATTTTTTTTTCCCAACTATTACTTTTGCTTCACTACATTCCTAAAGAAATGTACGTATTTTTTACGCCATACATTTTTCCTGACACCCAAAAGCACATCACATTTTGATGTGCTAGCTATGCTAGAGAATGAATTAGATGACCCTGATGATCAAGAAATAACTGAAGAATTGTGGGAACAAGCTGTAGGAAATGATTTTGTACAGATGGGCAAGATTTTCTTGTCACGATGCGGAATAATGGGACGATAAACGGAGCGCTGATGGAGCGTCATTCCTTTTTATTTTGGAGAATGGAATCACGAAGCGCAAAATACAAAAGGAGATGACTGAAACAAAACTAACCAAATACTATACAAAGCAAAGTAACTCACGTGCTGATACACAAGGCAGACACGAACAATGATCCACACACAGGTGGCTGTGTGTGGAGTCTAAATACTATCCCCAATCAGAGACAACGCTATACAGCTGTCTCTGATTGGGGATGATCATCTCCCTAATAATGTGTGATGACTTGGTTGTGTGCCTCTCTCCTCCCCTAGGTGGGAGTAAGAGGCCTTACCACAACCAAGCCATCACAGTACCCCCCCCCCCCCCCAAGGTGCGGACTCCCGATCGCACACACAATCCCCCCCTTCCTGAAAGACAAAAAAAAAAAAAAATGTCCAAAAACTAGGGGGGACATGGCGGGGTACTGAGGTGGTTGCTGGTGGGGGCTCCGGTTCCGGGCGTGGCACAGGCTGTGAGAGTAGCTTCCCTCCTACCTCACGGTTGCACGCCCGGTCCGGACCCCGGCGCGGTGGTTCCCCCCTCAGTACTCCCGCCATTCACCAAGTCCTGTCTGGTGCGGGAGCCCTCGACCCTGGAGAGGGGCTGACAACCGGCCCCGGACTGGGCACCGGTGGAGCGGACTGCTCCTTCCCTGGAGCGACGTAGACGACCGGCCCCGGACTGGGCACCGGTGGAGCGGACTGCTCCGGCACTGGAGCGACGCAGATGACCGGCCCCGGACTGGGCACCGGTGGAGCGGACTGCTCCGTCTCTGGAGCGACGTAGACGACCGGCCCCGGACTGGGCACCGGTGGAGCGGATTGCTCCGGCACTGGAGCGACGTAGACGACCGGCCCCGGACTGGGCACCGGTGGAGCGGACTGCTCCGGCACTGGAGCGACGTGGACGACCGGCCCCGGACTGGGCACCGGTGGAGCGGACTGCTCCGTCACTGGAGCGACGTAGATGACCGGCCCCGGACTGGGCACCGGTGGAGTGGACTGCTCCGGCACTGGAGCGACGTGGACGACCGGCCCCGGACTGGGCACCGGTGGAGCTTCAGGTCTGCTCACCTTCCCCGGAGCTCTCGGGCTGCTGACCCTCCCCGGGGACCTCGGGCTGCTGACCGTCACCGGGGACCTCGGGCTGCTGACCGTCACCGGGGACCTCGGGCTGCTGACCGTCACCGGGGACCTCGGGCTGCTGACCGTCACCGGGGACCTCGGGCTGCTGACCTTCACAGGAGGCCTCAGGCTGCTGACCTTCACAGGAGGCCTCAGGCTGCTGACCTTTACAGGAGACCTCAGGCTACTGACCGTCACAGGAGGCCTCGGGCTGCTGACCTTCTCCGGAGACCTCAGGCTGGATGCCGTGCCCACCCTGGGCACCGACGCAGAGGTGGTCTTCAGCCCTGCAGCTGGTCTGGCTGTCGGCCCCAGACTGGGCACCGACACGCTATGGAGCTCCTGCTCCACAGCGGGACTGAACGTCGTGCCCACCCTGGGCACCGACGCAGAGATGGTTTCCAGCCCTCTGGTGGGGCTGGCTGTCGGCCCCAGACTGGGCACCGACGTGCTATGGAGCTCCAGCTCCACAGCGGGACTGAACGTCGTGCCCACCCTGGGCACCGACGCAGAGATGGTTTCCAGCCCTGTGGTTGGGCTGGCTGTCGGCTCCAGACTGGGCACCGACGCGCTATGGAGCTCCTGCTCCACAGCGGGACTGAACGTCGTGCCCACCCTGGGCACCGACGCAGAGATGGTTTCCAGCCCTGTGGTTGGGCTGGCTGTCGGCCCCACACTGGGCACCGACGTGCTATGGAGCTCCTGCTCCACAGCGGGGCTGAACGTCGTGCCCACCCTGGGCACCGACGCGGAGAGGGTTTCCAGCCCTGTGGTTGGGCTGGCTGTCGGCCCCAGACTGGGCACCGACACGCTATGGAGCTCCTGCTCCACAGCGGGGCTGAACGTCGTGCCCACCCTGGGCACCGACGCAGAGAGGGTTTCCAGCCCTGTGGTGGCGACCGTCGCGGTAGCCTCCGTGCGAGGGGTAGGCACGGGGCGTACTGGACTGGGGACACGCACCATAGGTCTAGTGCGAGGAGCTGGCACGGGTCGCACCGGGCTGGAGATACGCACCATAGGTTGGGTGCGAGGAGTAGGCACAGACCGTACCGGGCTGGGGGAACGCACCACTGGTCTGGTGCGAGTAGCTGGAACGGGCTGTACCTGGCTGAGGAATTGCACCGTTGGGTCGGTGCGTTGAGCTGGCTCGGGTCGCGCCGGGCTGGGGAAACGCACCATAGGTTGGGTGCGAGGAGCAGGCACAGACCGTACCGGGCTGGGGGAACGCACCACTGGTCTGGTGCGAGTAGCTGGAACGGGCTGTACCTGGCTGGGGAAACGCACCGTTGGGTCGGTGCGTCTAGCTGGCACGGGTCGCTCCGGGCTGGAGACACGCACCATGGGGCTGGTGCGTGGAGCAGGCGCGGGCTGTACCTGACTGGGGAAAACGCACCGTTGGGTTGGTGCGTTTAGCTGGTACGGGACTCACCGGGCTAGCGTTGCGCACCGATGGTTTGGTGCGCTGAGTCGGTTTCCTCCTCCTCCGACTCTGGACCGGCGCTGGAGGCACCGGACTGGGAACTGGCGCTGGAGCACGACTGTCCCTGTCGTGCCTACTCCACCGCCAATCCCCATCCTGTGAGGGTTCCTCCGGGAACCCCCACGAGTGAGGGAACAGAAGCACATCGTCGTCGTCTTCCTCCGACTCCTCTATGTACTCCCGCTCCCATGGCTGTAGGGGCTCCTCCTGGAACCCCCACGAGTGCAGTGGTCGGGGCTCTTCTCCCTCGATCCCCGACCACCCCCATAGCCCCCCCCCAAAATCCGTTTGAGGGGTTTTCTGGGCTCCAGGCTGGTCCTCAAACCTAGCCCGGTGACGTGTCCTCCGTCTCCGGCGCCTCGGCTGCTCCGGACCCCAGCCTTCCTCCACCGAGCGATAATAGGAATGTTCCTCCTCGGTAATTTTCCCCATACCGAGGAGGATATCTCCTAAAGTTATCCCCCGTTGCGTCCCAGGGTGGTGGATCATTCTGTCACGGTGCGTAGGATATATGGGTCGATAAACGGAGCGCTGATGGAGCGTCATTCCTTTTTATTTTGGAGAATGGAATCACGAAGCGCAAAATACAAAAGGAGATGACTGAAACAAAACTAACCAAATACTATACAAAGCAAAGTAACTCACGTGCTGATACACAAGGCAGACACGAACAATGATCCACACACAGGTGGCTGAGTGTGGAGTCTAAATACTATCCCCAATCAGAGACAACGCTATACAGCTGTCTCTGATTGGGGATGATCATCTCCCTAATAATGTGTGATGACTTGGTTGTGTGCCTCTCTCCTCCCCTAGGTGGGAGTAAGAGGCCTTACCACAACCAAGCCATCACATTTCTAGAGAAGCTATAGGGCAAGAGAGCTGCTATTTTTGTGTGGCAGCTAAACCCAAGGTTACAGTGGTTCCAAATGCATAGAACAAGAACAAGATAATAACATAACAACAACCATTGTTCCCCAGAGGAATGGGACTACAAAGGCACCCAATACTGATGAAGATACTACCACACTGCTTGACGCTGGACCATACTATAAATATTGGTGCATATTGTTTGGGTGGTGCAACTGAGTTTGACTCAGTATGGAATCGGCAGTGCAAAAATAACACCAATTGACCAACGACTTAAGAGAAAGCACCTCGCTTAGCAGTAATGGGAGTAGTTTTTTGCTGTCTGCTACCTTTACTAAAATCCCTTTTAATTAAGAACACGGTTAAACAAATGTCTGAACATATGATTGTTGACCATGTTCAGCACGGTGTCCAACAGGTAGTATGTCCAGCTCCAGGGGTCCCAGGACAGTATGCTGACAAACATGGAAAGCAATGTAACATTGGATTGCCCGTTTGGGAAACCAGAATGTTTGTATGGCATCGTCCCAGGGGGTCTTGTCGTTCTTATCAGAAACAACAACAGCTGTTAGAAACCGACAGAGACAGTGGTCTTCCGGATATATATCCAATTCCAGATTATGTCAAGGATGATGATGTCCGTGTACAAATAATGTCAGGAGCTCATACTAATCACGAGCCATGTCCAAAAGGAGTTTATTGTAACTGGTGTTCTGAAGGAATACAGGGTCCACAAATTGATGCACACTATCACCATGCTGACCCTTATGACTGTGCTAGGTGCCAAAGGGCTGATTGTCCATTGTGTGGAGACAAAGAATGTGTATGAAATTGTCCATCGATTTCTGTTTATGGTTTACTGAGTGTATGACCCTATAATCACAATGAAAATGAGTTTATGCCTAAGCTCACATTTAACCTAATGGGACTTTTGTAATCAATTGTAACTAACAGATGTTGTAAATGAAGGTAGACCTTCTGAATATCTGTCCCCCAGAACATGTATGTAACAGAGGGTTTCCGGATTCTTGGGTCTACGGACCATGCCTTTAATCGTTTAACAGGTTTTAGAGCAGCCTAAAATGGTTGTTAGATAGGTGACCGCGAGGGAAGGCCACATGTTTTGGGAGTTATATTTAGAGTGATGTTATGAGGTTTTTCTTGTCTGTTGGGACTTAGTAAGTCCCAAAGGGGGGATTACATAGGTGTTTTTCCACTACGTAAACTGGAAAAACATGAGACCGTAAACAGAACTATTATGCACACTTGGAGCTCACCATGTAAAACCATCTGACATGCAACAATCACAGACAAGAACCAGGGGGGAAACAGAGGGAATAAGTAATAAACATTCAATTAGTGGAATGGGAACCAGGTGTGTAAGGAACAGGACAAAACGTAAAATGTGAAATGGATCGGTGGTGACTAGAACTCTGGTGACGTCGACCGCCTTTGGCCGCCCGACCCAGGGGAGGGACCAACTTTAGCCAAAGTCGTGACAATTATGACTAGTAGAGAATACAATAATTGTATCACTATCAAATGTAATCCATAGATTATGGTTTTAAACATTAAAAACATCTGAAATATCACATAGTTTTACTCACAGATGATTGTTATCAAGTTATATCGATAATAAAAAGGTGCAGTATATTGTACATGACATTGCATGCTGTTTTAGCTCTGCATCAAATAAATGGGGATAAGAGATGCAAATTGTTTTGCGCTTGTCAGGCTCTGGCCGTAGAGAAGCCTATTGCTTCTCTATAATTCTATGGTCAGAGTCTGGCAGTTCTAGGTGTTCTATGTCTGTGTGGTGTTGTGTGTGGGATCCCTAATTAGAGGCAGCTGCTATGCATTGTCTCTAATTAGGGATCCTACTTATATGTGTTTGTTCCACTCCTTAGGCGTGGTTCTTGTCTTTATGTCATCGACAAAGTAAGTGTGTTTATGTTCACGTTTAAATAACATTGTTATTTTGTATAGTTTGTCTGTTAAGTCTATTTGAGTTTAATAAACGTCAATGTCGAACTGTTACTGCGCTGCGTCTTGGTCCATCTATACACACGATCGTGACAGCGCTCAAGTAAAGGGACACCATTGAAAGGATTCTGGGGTAGCGGTAAATGTGTAAATGAGACAAAGGAATGTGTAGCATTAGTGAAACTAGTGGTATGTGTTAGTTGTAGGGGTGCCCATGGGGCTGGAGATCAGAAATGTCCAGTGAGAGAGAGTCAGGTTGAGATTACCAGGGTACTGCAGAAGTTGTCGTGTGCTGAGGCAGTGAAGAAAGTATAGGAACATGGGTCAAGGGTGAGGGATCCTGGAGGAGGGGTGTAAGTAGTAGATCTGTACCAGTACAGAGGGATAGGCCAACAAGTGATATATGCTTCAGTAAAATTGGATTTTTAGCGTTTATACAATGGTTAGTAACTGTACTGCAGGGATGGAACATAAGTCGCAGAAAATTGAGGTTGTGGTGGCAGTTGCAGATAAATATTTGGGTGTACGAGACTTGACGTCAGAAGAGTTACTGGGTGCGTTCAGTGTTGGTGTGCTGTTCTTTCAGGCTGTTGGTCTGAGGTAGGACTAGATAGATTTAAAGTATATGGGAGTTGTACTCCAGTCTAGTTGGTGGCTGTAATCCAACATTTAGTGGATGGCAACTGTCGTTAAACTTCATCGAAGATGATAATGTTCCTTAAAGGGCTGACAGAAGGATGATGGCGGAAACTGATATTCTGTTAGAAACTGATGGCAGCTCGGGTGACAACGAATGGCCTACAGTCGTGAAAAATAAAGGAAACCAAAAGAGGTCAAGTTATGATGGAGTGAGGGTTCTGAATCAATGTTAATTCGGGGATCCATTTGAAGTCACAAGGAGTGTTATGGATGTGCTGGGTGAGGTGGCGTCGAGAGGTGACGAGAGCTGGTCTTATTCAGATTTTTTGTGTGCGGGAAAGGAAGAAGCGTTCTTTGTGCCAACTTTTTTTTTTTTTATGGGATGTTTTGTGCATGGATTTCTGAAGCAAGCACCTTTTGAAGGGGGTTATCTCTGAGGTTGCACGTTAAGTAGACGCAGATGAGATACCTCAGGAAATAGGTGAAGTGACTGGTGCATGTCGACTGACTTGTATGTTGGATCGAGTAAAGAAGCCCACTTTGTCCGTATTATTGTTTTTTGATGAGTCTCTCCCTTCTCATGTAATGCTAGGCTTTATGAGATACCATGTAAGAGCTTTTGTGCACAAGCCCCTTCAGTGTTATAAATGAAAAATATTTATGTATCAAGTTTAAGCAGATGGGAAGAACATTGTGTGCCAACTGATTTACCGGATTGCCCTGTTAGGGTGAAGGAGACAGAGGTGTCAAGAGTAAGGTCTGTTCAGGGTGTCTCCTATCTGAAGGCGGTGAGAAGAGTGGAAGGAGCATGTGGCGTTGAACACACAATGGTAACTGAACCTGCACCAGTGAATGTTTCTCAGCCATCAAGGGATACTGATATTTTACCAGTGGTGTAAAGTACTTAATTAAAAATACTTTAAAGTACTACTTAAGTCATTTTTTGGGGTATCTGTACTTTACTATTTATATTTTCGACTACTTTTACTTTACTAAATTCCTAAAGAAAATATTGTACTTTTTACTCCATATATTTTCCCTGACAACCCAAAGTACTCTTTGAATGCTTAGCAGGACAGAAAAATAGCTAAATTCACACACTTATCAAGAGAACACATGCCTATGGTCTGGCGGGTTCACTAAACACAAATGCATCTTTTGTAAATAATGCGTGAGTGTTGGAGTGTGCCCCAGGCTATCCGTACATTTGAAAAAACAACAATATGGTCTGGTTTGCTTAACATAAGGAATTTGAAATGTTACTTTTACTTTTGATACTTAAGTATATTTTAGCAATTACATTTACTTTTGATACTTAAGTATAGTTTAAACCAAATACTTTTAGACTTTTACTCAAGTAGTATTTTACTGGGTGACTTTCACTTCTACTTGAGTAACTTTCTATTAAGGAATCTATACTTTTACTCAGGTATGACAAACTTGGACATTGTAGCATCTATTGCAATGGCCATAAACTGCACAGCACAAACAAAGAAGAAATAAGAGAACATTTGATCAAATGTGAGTGCAACAGAACAATTTTTGGATCTCAGACTTTACAGTCGAGGCATTGAAAGAAATCCTGTCAAAGTAAGTTCCGCCCTCACAGGCCCCTGGGCCTGTGTAAAGATGTGACTTGATTGGAATGTGACTGAAGGAAGTGACAATTTATTATAATATTTTTATTTGTCTATTTTTTAAAATAGTTCTGTTTTTTCCCCTTTCCTACAATGGATATTTTTATATAGTTTACCACCCCTACAGTAGGTGGCGGCATGCACCTCTAACACTTGTTTGTGGACCACCATAATACCATTGAAGAAGAAGATAATGTTCCTAACCCTGGCAGTCGTTCTGAATGCAGGTTGTGGAAAAATACTGACTGTTGGATATTCTGACACTGTCTGGATTCCAATAGGAATTATGCTTCACTTTGCAAGCCAGAATGATGTGACTTGCAGGTAGGCTTGCAAAATTCTGGTCATTCTCCAAGGTTTCCAGAAATCCCTTTTGGAAACTTCCTTGAAATGGGAGGAAATAAGCAGGAAATCTAGAATCCTTCAATCGAATTTTACAACTCTACTTGCAGGCCTGATGTGGCCTGTAAACCATTAGTTTTTGGCCCCTGTATAAGGCTAAAACTAGGCCTCAAAATAAGGCCTTATGAGATATAATGTATTGTCATAAAGAGTTGACTTTTAATGATCACATTCATTAAAAGGAATTCACTTGGTGATAGCCACAGTATTGAGAATGACTGAGTTCAACAACCATGTCTCTGTCTGTGATGAGGCAGCATTAGACTGGCCTCATCACCATTTTAAAAGGTCTTTAAAATGTACAGTATTTCAGGATGTTAATATTATCTCAAATTCTTAAAGGTATATACATGTGTAGCAATCTACCAATTTAGGTGTTCCTGGCATTAATCGTTTGCTACACAGTTGGTTGCTCAGGTTTAAGCCAGTTGTGGTCAGTAGGATAATTAAGTGTGTAGTTCACCCATGCTTTCAGTCTCCATAAGTAGTTGTTATAATAATGTTCTATTTGATGTAGCGATGTCTTTTAGAATCTTAAGGATCGGACCCTTTTTTTCAAAAAATGACATTCCCAAATCTAACTGTCTGTAGCTCAGGACCTGAAACAATGATATGCATATTCTTGATACCATTTGAAAGGAAACACTTTGAAGTTTGTGGAAATGTGAAATTAATGTAGGAGAATATAACACATTGGATCTGGTAAAAGACAATACAAAGAAAAAAATGTGTTTGTCACATCATCTTTGAAATGCAAGAGAAAGGACATAATATTACTTAGGAGTCCAGAAGCAATTTAGATTTGGCCACTAGTTGGCAGCAGTGTACAGTCGTGGTCAAACGTTTTGAGAATGACACAAGTATTGGTCTCCACAAAGTTTGCTGCCTCAGTGTTGATGATGGCAATTTGCTTATATACTCCAGAATGTCATGAAGAGTGATCAGATGAATTGCAATTAATTGCAAAGTCCCTCTTTGCCATGAAAATGAACCTCATCCTAAAAAAACATTTCCACTGCATTTCAGCCCTGCCACAAAAGGACCAAGACGGGACTGTAGCCTGATGTTTAGATGGGTTAAATAGAAAATAAACTGTAGACACTGACTGTAGGTCTATAACCTCTCACATAACCTTAATAATAACTCCTTCAGAATTAAGCATTTCTTGCAGTAAAACCTGATAGTGTTTCAACCACATAAACATGCATTGGAGCCGAAACTGAAATCTTATCAGAAACATGTTGGATCGTTTTCACAGCTTTCCTTTTCCAACCAGTCAAACTGATGTCATTTGGACATTTCGCACAGAAAAACTTTTCCCGTTTGTTTTTGCTTTATTGTATTTTCTCCCCGGTCCCTAGACGTCTTTGCTCCGCGAAAGATGAAAGAGAACTTTACCGATGTCAACTAGATTGAAGCATTCATTCTATCACTCTATTACATTATTCTGGTGAGCAATGGTTTATGTAGTCTTCTAGGGCAACATATAATGACAGTAGAGAAGCTACATAATTATAGACAAGATGACTAACAAATAGCCTACCAAAACGGGTTATTAGCAATTGAACGAACAGCTGACCAGCGCACATTGCTTCGACATAAACTTCGTAGCAATTTCAATGAATGCCTCGGAGCTCCGGTATCAAACGTAACATCACTACTAACTAGCACTAATACGTTTGAAAGCTTTCAAAAAGGGATATTTTGCATGTACAGTAATTGTTTCATGTAAGATTATGTATATGAAGCAGTGGTGTAAAGTACTTAAGTAACAATACTTTAAAGTACTACTTAAGTAGTTTTTTTTGGAGTATCTGTACTTTACTTTACTATTTATTTTTTTGACAACGTTTACTTCACTACATTCGTAAAGAAAATAATGTACTTTTCACGCCATACATTTTCCCTGCCACCCCAAAGTGTCATTATTTGACAGGAAAATTGTCAAATTCAAGAGAGCATCCCTGCCGCCTCTAAACTGGCGGACTCAATAAACACAAATGCATCTGGTTTGCTTAATATAAAGAATATAAGGAATTTGAAATTATTTACACTTTTACTTGATACTTAAGTATATTTGATCAATTCCATTTACTTTTGATACTTAAGTATATTTAAAACCAAATACTCAAGTAGTATTTTACTGGGTGACTTCAACTTTTACTTGAGTCATTTTCTATTAAGGTGTTTTTACTTTTACTCAAGTATGAGAATTGACTACTTTTTCCACCACTGATATGGAACACTGTATTTATTAAATAAATGGCTACTTTTTTCTACACAGGTCTTCATTTACAGAATTTTAAAGTGGATTTAAGTGAAATACAATGCAATGTGTGTATTTTTTTAAACACATCCATGTGTCTCGTTAGGGATGACACGTGTAACTTTTAACATAATTACTGTGTTGAAAAAGGTGCCAACATGGTGATTTTTTAAAAAGTAACACGTGCTGTCACTAAGTAGACACACAGATGTGTCAAAAAAATCTGTTTTAAGAGTGTAGCTGTAACTAATAAATTGTTATTGAGTTATATGAATTTAATAACCTCACAAACTGGTCTAGTGTTATCAATTTCCCAGATAAATTGATGTAATATCTGTCTTACCTGCTGTGGTCTGTATAGAGAACTACTGGATCTGTTCTGTGTACGATGATGAGATCTGATCCTCCAGTCTGAAGGGGTCTAGTGGGAACCCAGGTATATAAACAAATAGTATTATACAACTTGGCCTGCCTACCTATATACTGTACATATTCATTTAATGCAAATCCTGGATAGACTGATGACTGGCATGCTCACTTTACATGGGCAAACATTGGGGCCATGTTAGGCAAAACAGTATGTTAACCAATGATGGCACAGAGCATATTTCCTTAATTTCCAACCCCTTCACCTCTCAATGAGACATATGGACAGTGTTGTCCACACAACACTATTTTTGTGATACAACAGAGTTTGTCTGCACAAACATTTGCACAAAACTATTGTGAAGTGTCTGGGCAACTGTTGTGTAAATATTTATGTGGCAATGCAGACATACTCTGTAGTATCATAACAAATGTGTCAAATGTCTTCAACATCAATTGGGGTCATAGATGGGTACCAGAAACTACTTTGAATAAACAACGCACTCAGAAGGTGCATTGATGTTGTGTTGTGTCTCTATTAAAAGGGTTACTGGTACAAGCTAATGCTAATGCACCTTCTAAATGTCCTTTGCTGCTAGAGCCTGTTGATCCCACTTTAAAAAGAGTTGGTGTGAATGGCAACATTTCTGTAGGCGTTGTGATCAAATCAAACCAAATCAACATTTATTGGTCACATACACGTGTTTAGCAGATGTTATTGCAGGTATAGCAAAATGATTGTGTTTCTATCTCCAACAGTGCAGTAATATCTAACAATTTCACAACAATACACACAATACACACAAATCTAAAGTATTAAGAATATATAAATATTTGGACAAGCAATGTCGTAGCGGCATCGACTAAATACAGTAGAATAGAATACAGTATTACATGTGAGATGAGTAATGCAAAATATGTTAACATTATTAAAGTGGCCAGTGTTTTCAAGTCTATGTACAGTTGAAGTCTGAAGTTTACATACATCTAGGTTGAAGTCACTACACATATTTCATGTTAACAAACTATAGGTTAGGACATCTACAGACATATTATTTCACTTATAATTCACTATATCAGAATTCCAGTGGGTCAGAAGTTTACAGACACTAAGTTGACTGTGCCTTTAAACAGCTTGGACAATTCCAGAAAATGATGTCATGGCTTTAGAAGCTTCTGATAGGCTAATTGACATAATTTGAGTCAATTGGAGGTGTACCTGTGGATGTATTTCAAGGCCTACCTTAAAACTGCTCGGCATCATGGGAAAATCAAAACAAATCACGTTCTGTGTCCTAGCGATGAACGTAATTTGGTGCGAAAAGTGCAAATCAATGCCAGAACAACAGCAAAGGACCTTGTGATGATGCTGGAGGAAACAGGCACAAAAGTATCTATATCCACAGTAAAACGAGTCCTATATGAACATAACCTGAAAGGCTGCTCAGCAAGGAAGAAGCCACTGCTCCAAAACCGGCATAAAAAAGCCAGACTACGGTTTACAACTGCACATGGGGACAAATATTGTATTTTTAGAAATGTCCTCTGGTCTGATGAAACAAAAATAGAACTGTTTTGCCATAATGACCATCATTATGAGACCGTAGTAGGCTTGCAAGCCGTAGAACAACATCCCAACCGTAAAGCACGGAGGTGGCAGCATCATGTTGTGCGGGTGCTTTGCTGCAGGAGGGACTGGTGCACTTCACAAAATAGATGGCATCATGAGGAAGGAAAATTATGCAGACATATTGAAGCAACATCTCAAGACATCAGTCAGGAAGTTAAAGCTTTGTCGCAAATGGGTCTTCCAAATGGACATTGACCCTAAACATACTTCCAAAGTTGTGGCAAAATGGATTAAGGACAACAAAGTCAAGGTATTGGAGTGTCCATCACAAAGCCCTGACCTCAATCCTATTGACATTTTTTGAAAAAGCGTGTGCGAGCAAGGAGGCCTACAAGCCTGACTCAGTTACACCAGTTCTGTCAGGAGGAATGGGCCAAAATTCACCCAACTTACTGTGGGAAGCTTGTGGAAGGCTACCTGAAACGTTTGACTCAAGTTAGACAATTTAAGGCAATGCTACCAAATACTAATTGAGTGTATGTAAACTTCAGACCCACCGGGAATGTGATTAAAGAAATAAAAGCTGAAATAAATCTCTCTAATATTATTCGGACATTTCACATTATTAAAATAAAGTGGTGATCCTAACTGACCTAAGACAGGGAATTTTTACTAGGATTAAATGTCAGGTATTGTGAAAAACTGAGTTTATATGTATTTGGCTAAGGTGTATGTAAACTTCCGACTTCAACTGTATATAGGGCAGCAGCCTCTAATGTGCTAGTGATGGTTATTTAACAGTCTGATGGCCTTGAGATAGAAGCTGATTTTCAGTCTCTCGGTCCCAGCTTAGATGCACCTGCACTGACCTCGCCTTCTGGATGATAGCGGGGTGAACAGGCAGTGGCTCGGGTGGTTGATGTCCTTGATTATCTTTTTGGCCTTCCTTTTTGGCCAGGCTTGTGTTGTGTGTTGTTTGCATGTCAGGGAAAATCTCATTCTGAGCTGGAGGGTAATATCCAAAATCATTGATACTGTATCTGTTGACATCATGTAACCTACAGTGGGGAGAACAAGTATTTGATACACTGCCGATTTTGCAGGTTTTCCTACTTAAAAAGCATGTAGAGGTCTGTAATTTTTATCATAGGTACACTTCAACTGTGAGAGACGGAATCTAAATCAAAAATCCAGAAAATCACATTGTATGATTTTTTTATAATTAATTTGCATTTTATTGCATGACATAAGTATTTGATCACCTACCAACCAGTAAGAATTCCGGCTCTCACAGACCTATTAGTCTTTCTTTAAGAAGCCCTCCTGTTCTCCACTCATTACCTGTATTAACTGCACCTGTTTGAACTCGTTACCTGTATAAAAGAGACTTGTCCACACACTCAATCAAACAGACTCCAACCTCTCCACAATGGCCAAGACCAGAGAGCTGTGTAAGGACATCAGGGATAAAATTGTAGACCTGCACAAGGCTGGGATGGGCTACAGGACAATAGGCAAGCAGCTTGGTGAGAAGGCAACAACTGTTAGCGCAATTATTAGAAAATGGAAGAAGTTCAAGATGACGGTCAATCTCGCTCGGTCTGGGGCACCATGCAAGATCTCACCTCAAGGGGCATCAATGATCATGAGGAAGGTGAGGGATCAGCCCAGAACTACACGGCAGGACCTGGTCAATGACCTGAAGAGAGCTGGGACCACATTCTCAAAGAAAACCATTAGTAACACACTACGCCGTCATGGATTAAAATCCTGCAGTGCACGCAAGGTCCCCCTGCTCAAGCCAGCGCATGTCCAGGCCCGTCTGAAGTTTGCCAATGACCATCTGGATGATCCAGAGGAGGAATGGGAGAAGGTCATGTGGTCTGATGAGACAAAAATAGAGCTTTTTGGACTAAACTCCACTCGCCGTGTTTGGAGGAAGAAGAAGGATGAGTACAACCCCAAGAACACCATCCCAACCATGAAGCATGGAGGTGGAAACATCATTCTTTGGGGATGCTTTTCTGCAAAGGGGACAGGACGACTGCACCGTATTGAGGGGAGGATGGATGGGGCCATGTATCGCGAGATCTTGGCCAACAACCTCCTTCCCTCAGTAAGAGCATTAAAGATGGGTCGTGGCTGGGTCTTCCAGCATGACAACGACCCGAAACACACAGCCAGGGCAACCAAGGAGTGGCTCCGTAAGAAGCATCTCAAGGTCCTGGAGTGGCCTAGCCAGTCTCCAGACCTGAACCCAATAGAAAATCTTTGGAGGGAGCTGAAAGTCCGTATTGCCCAGCGACAGCCCCGAAACCTGAAGGATCTGGAGAAGGTCTGTATGGAGGAGTGGGCCAAAATCCCTGCTGCAGTGTGTGCAAACCTGGTCAAGAACTACAGGAAACGTATGATCTCTGTAATTGCAAACAAAAGTTTCTGTACCAAATATTAAGTTCTGCTTTTCTGATGTACAAATACTTATGTCATGCAATAAAATGCAAATTAATTACTTAAAAATCATACAATGTGATTTTCTGGATTTTTGTTTTAGATTCCGTCACTCACAGTTGAAGAGTACCTATGATAAAAATTACAGACTTCTACATGCTTTGTAAGTGGGAAAACCTGCAAAATCGGCAGTGTATCAAATACTTGTTCTCTCCACATTATATTATATATAATTTGTGCATTACAACACTGAAGTGTAAGGGGTTCTTTATATTTACCATTTGTCCTGTTTCAGTAATAATTAAATCAGTCTTTGTCCAGGACACTCCAGCCCTGGAGTTTTCCCAGACTTAAGAAATTCCTCATCTGTATTTTGACCTTCACATGAGTCTTTTTATACAGCTGTTAATTTTACAATGTAATTTTTTTTTTTAAATCATTACAATTAACTTCTGTTAGTGGAGATGGAGGGGACTGAAACAAAAACATATGCTTAAAGTACTTTGCTTCCTCTTTCAAAATATAGTTTGGTGAGTCATGGGTGACTCAATCATTTGTAACACATTTCAGTAAATAATTTTTGGTAGCATTTCTATGTTGAAGTTAAAAAAATAATTTGTTACATTTTCCCCATATTCCATCCGGTTCGCTTTATTTTAAATAATATATTACACTTGATCTTTCTTGAATAAGTTCTTCCATTTATTTTTGTTTCTACCCTATAGTTTTTCCTCCTTGTCCAACATGTCTTCAGACCTACGTGTTGCCACCCTGGATCTAGTTTTGCCCAGGATAATATTTTGGCACCGCCTGTTAAGCAGCTCCCATTGTGTGTGTGTTAATTTTTGTTTAAGTATGTTTTTGGTCAGTTTTTTTTTTTGCAATAGTTAATAGTTCAGGATTATGGAGTGCTACTGTTTTATGAAGGTTTTAGCGGTCCTTTTTATCACTGAGGCACTTTTTCTTACGTTTCACTATGCAATACCTTTTTATAGCACTCCAGACTTCTTGTATTTTTATACTTTTTTATACCACCGCACTATGTATCATGTATCGTGTATCTGTCTTTTGTGTATTTCGTTCTGGCATTTTGCACCTGCTTGACAGAGAAATCTATCTATCAATCTATCTACAGTATCTATCTAATACATATTGTGGATCTAAATGTTTTCCCTCATAATCCTGAACTATCAGAGCAACATCTTGTTTGAAATCGCAACAAATAATCTGCTGAGACCCCAACCAAGGATTATCAAAAGCCACTCTATAAATTCTCGGACAACCCAAAGATTCCTAGTTGCCCTACCAGACTCCCTCAAACTACCCAAAAATCAGTTAACCACCAAACTGAGGATCTAAATGTAACCTTGTGTAATACCCTAGAAGCAGTCACACCCCTAAAAACTAAAGATATTTGTCACAAGAAATTAACTCCCTCTGTAGACAGAAAATACCAGAGCCCTGAAGCAAGCTTCCAGAAAATTGGAACGGAAATTGTGCGCTCTCCACCAAACTGGAAGTCTTTCTACTAGCTTGGAAAGACAGTACCATGCAATATCGAAAGGCCCTCTGCTGCTCCGATCAGCCTACTTTTCCAACCTAATTGAGGAACAATCCAAAATATATTTTTGATACTGTCGCAAAGCTAGCTAAAAAGCATAATTTCTCAAGAGAGGATGGCTTTCACTTTAGCAAACTAGAATGGTCCAAACACACCAAGACAGTCGTGAAGAGGGCACGACAAAGCCTATTCCCCCTCAGGAGACTGAAAAGATTTGGCATGGGTCCTCAGATCCTCAAAACGTTCTACAGCTGCAACATCGAGAGCATTCTGACCGGCTGCATCACTGCCTGGTACGGCAACTGCTCGACCTCCGACCGCAAGGCACTACAGAGGGTAATGCGTACAGCCCAGTACTGTACTCTCCGGCTACCCGGATAAACTTCTGTTAGTGATAAATACATCTGCTAGAATCTTGACTAGAACCCCAAAAAATTATCATATTACTCTCTGCACTGGCTTCCTGTTAAGGCAAGGGCTGATGTCAAGGTTTTACTGCTAACCTACAAAGCATTACAGGGACTTGCTCCTACCTATCTCTCCAATTTGGTCCTGCCGTACATACCTACATGGATACTACGGTCTCAAGATGCAGGCCTCCTTATTGTCCATAGAATTTCCTAGCAAACAGCTATCGACATGACTTTCTCCTCCTTGAATGGTCTGCCTATCCATATGAAAGACGCAGACTCGGTCTCAACTTTTAAGTCTTTACTGAAGACTCATCTCTTCGGTAGGTCCTATGATGGAGTGTAGTCTGGCCCAGGGGTGCAAAGGTGAACGGCAAGGCACTGGAATTACGAACCGCCCTTGCTGTCTGCATGGACGGATCCCGTCTCTCCACTGGGATTCCTCTGCCTCTGACCCTATTATGGGGGCTGAGTCACTGGCTTACAAGTGGTCTTCCATGCCTCCCCAGGCTTTTTTGCTATCTAGAACCCCCTATGTATGGTTCTTCAAAGAACCCCCTTAACTATGCTTTGTGGAAAGTAAACATTTTTCCTGTGGTACAAATAGTTATTTTGGAAGTGACTAGAACTATTTGAATACACATCCCAAAAAAGTACTACTTTTTAGAACTATTTGAATACAGATCTCAGGAAGTGACTACTTTTCTGAAACTATTGGATTGGCTGCCTTCAACTAATGTCAGGGCTGTACCTGGAACTGCATGTTGAAGATAAAAATAGAATGAACAGAGCACACACAATCTCCTATAATATTCCAATCTATCTGACAGTCATTATTGATCTACACAATACATTTCTATCTGAACATTCTGTAAATATCCATTCTCCTGAATGTCTATTGCCCCAGGTATACATAATCAAGTCAAACAATTTAACCAATTATATTTTGTACACAAAGCAAATTCTCCAGTATTAAAAAACTAACTAAATGAAAGGGTGGAGTCTGTGGACACATATAGACACCAGAACAGTGTTAACACACTGCTTAGTGTAAAGCCTTATTCAAATATTTCCCAGAGTGCCTTGCCTTTCGAGTAAATTGTAGAGTTACCACCAATGACAGTACATGTTCCTGAAATTCATCCATTTTTGGTCCTATGGACTTCACCAAGTGAGATCCTAAGCTAATAAGTTATAATATAATTATTTTATATTTAACAAAATACATATTTTGAGGGCCTGACATATTTTGAGGGCCAAATACACATAATTTTTAACCAAAACCACACCCATCATTATCATATTTCCAAGCATTTTCGATTGCAGGTAGATTTTTTAAATTGTTTGTTTCAACATCTATGTTTGTGCATTGATTGATTATATGGGTCAAAAGATCAACACTATCACTGTTGATTTAACACTGTCAGTGTTAATTCGTTTTAGTTTTTTTAAATGTCCTGAACAGTCTTTCTGAAAAGTACTTTGTCAGGAAACTTGAATGCAGTGAGCAGTGTTGCAATAAAATAATCTCAAGCTAATTTTCTGAAAAAATCAAGTGAAAAACATAAGTATATTTGACATAGATGAATAGGGTGAACTTTTAATTATATTTGCTGACACTCTTCAGTCAAATTTTGGCACCAGTAGCTATATAAACCACGACCCCTGCAAACACGCCTTCTCCAATGTTGCGTACAACGCGGTACTTATTTAAAGAGAGGAGAGTATCTTGTTAGCACTGGTGTATTAAAACGAGAGTTAAGGCTATGTCACCTTGTCCCCTCAATAATGAATCCAAGTGTGTAACTTTAACGTAGAAGCAACAGTCTATTTTTTTCATTTTTTTTCATCCACTTTCATGACCTTTAACCCTGGAGAATTTGCTGTTGTAATAATCACAAAGTTACAACATATGTATAGGTCTTGATTAACTACATTCGACTACCTCGGGTATTTGAAAAGTTGGTATTTTCAAATTAACTACAAAATACAAAAATGTCCAGTGTTCAGGAGGATTAGTACAGCCCCACTCGCTCTAAGATGGAACACATGAAGTTATTGTAGCGATGGAAAACCCAATAGGCCATGAAGGCAAACATGGGTGCTACCAGCCAAGCCCAGCCGTCTGTGTGTGAGTGTGTGTGTGTGATTGTGTTACCATTGTGTGTGTGCGTGCGTGCACGTGCGTGCACGTGCGTGCACGTGTGTGTGTGTGTAATGGAGAACTAAAGTATATTTGCATGGGTACAGGCTACAGGGCAGAAGATCCCATCTGTTGTTTATCTACAACAGAGTGGAGTTTCTAAAATGTTGGCTCTCGGTACAGAGGCCTAGGGATTCACCATACGACAGCATGTGATACACTTTATTGTTTATTTAGAGATGTATTTGTCCCCAAGAGGGTTTGTTCTTCCAAAGGTGGCACCTTCACTAACATTGTATATCCTGTAATGTATGTTGTATTGTCTCCTCGGAGACAGTTGATGATACATGGTGCGAAGATCAGCGGAGGTTGATATAGAGGTGTTGTATTGGGGTTTAGGGTTCATTTAGCATTTTAATTTGTGCATTCGTTCCCCACTAATAATACTCTTGAGCTTAGTATAACTACTTCACAACCTAACGACTATCTGCTTGTCCTGAATAGTCAAGTCATGTTGAAAACGTTTTCTCCCGTTTTGTGCCAACCGAAACATGAACCTGATGTGGAGCACCAGACTTCAGGTTGGGTCTTGGCCCTGGCACTAGCCAGGCACAGAGGCTCTCGGTGCGTCCCAAATAGCACCCTCATGTCAGGCTCTGGCCATAGAGAAGCCTATTTGCTTGGTCAGAGTCTGACAGTGTCTTTCTTTTCTGTTTCTTTGTGGGTTTTGGGTGGATCTCTAATTAGAGGCAGCTGCTACCCGTTGTCTCTAATTAGGGATCCAATATATGTTGAGTCTGTCCTTCACTTGGGGTGGGTCAGTGTATATGTATGGAATCGATATATTCCTCCAGTCACGGGTAACGTAGCGTGTGTTATGATTTACATTCTATTCATTCGTGTTTGTTTTGTTGTAAAACGAGACGTTTGTATATTGTGTGTTTAGTTCGTTCAGAGATTTATAATTCAATAAATAATGTCGAACTATGAGTGCACTGCGCCTTGGTCTCTCACCGTCCCGACTCGTGACAGAACAACCCACCGTTACGAGACCAAGCAGCGCAAATGGGGAGAGACGGAGAGCGAGATAGCCCCGCGTCGGTTTACCAACACCGAACTCCTCGGAGGGTTTGAGTCGGACTCGTCGGAGGAGGTCGATGAGGAGGACATCAATCAATCATTTTTCAATCATTTTTTATTTCTAAAGCACATTTAAAAACAACACGAGTTGACCAAAGTGCTTTACAGACCCAACTGTACAAAACATATAGACAAATACACCATAAAACAAAACAAAACACCACATGTAGCTAAGAACAGTTAAAAGCAGCGGAGAAGAGGTGGGTCTTCAGCCTAGATTTAAAACACTCGACGGAATCACAGGATTTAATGTGTAATGGGAGACTATTCCAAAGACGCGGTGCTGCTACCGCAAAGGCACGATCTCCCTTGGTTATTAACCGTGATTTTGGAACATTTAAAATGAAGCTTTGAGATGATCTTAGTGGTCTAGCAGCAACATGATGCTGTAACAAACTAGAGATATATACAGGGGCAAGCCCATGTAAACCTTTAAAAACCATCAAGAGGACCTTGAAATGCACCCTATACTCCACAGGAAGCCAGTGCAAAGAAGCCAGCACCGGAGAGATACTGGAACATTTCCTGGTACCAGTCAACAGTCTGGCCTCAGCATCCTGGACCAGTTGCAGCCGTGAAAGCAACTTCTTAGACAACCCCAAATAAAGAGAATTACAATAATCCAATCTGGACGAAATAAATGCATGGATCACAGTTTCCATGTCTTTGAAAGACAGGAAGCCTTTCAATTTGGCAATGCCCCTCAATTGAAAAAAGCTGCCCTTAACCACAGCATTTACTTGTTTATCGAATTTTAGTTCGGAGTCAAAAATCACACCAAGGTTCCTCACCTGAGTATTAACATTAGAGGCCAAAGGGCCCAAGTCAAGTGCAATCTGTTTTGCTAGCTTTGGTGGGCCAAAAATCACCACTTCGAATTTGGATTCGTTCAGCTGAAGGAAACTTGATGCCATCCACAGCTTTATTTCGTCCAGACAGTCAAGCAATGCTGACCATTTTGAGATGTCATTCAATTTCAAAGGAAGATACAACTGGGTGTCATCTGCATAACAATGGTATGCCACACCATGCTTTTGACAGATTAATCCCAGAGGGAGCATATATAAGGAAAACAAGACAGGGCCAAGACACAAACCCTGAGGGACCCCAGAGACGATGGAACGAGCGGAGGAAATAGAGCTCCCTATTTCCACCGCAAAGGTTCTCCCCTGTAAATACGATGAAAACCACCCTAATGCAATCCCCCCAATGCCCACCCAAAGACTCAGACGCTCAATGAGAATCCCATGATCCACTGTATCGAATGCGGCACTCAGATCCAGCATCACTAAGGCAGCACAGTTCCCAGAATCTACCGACAAAAGCAAGTCGTTGGTCACCTTGAGAAGGGCAGTTTCTGTACTATGCTGAGGCCTAAAACCCGACTGGAATGTATCAAAAATATTGTTTTTATTTAAAAAAGTTGACAGTTGATTAAGAACTACCTTCTCCAGCATTTTAGCTAAAAAAGGCACCTTAGAGATAGGTCTATAATTGTTTAACACCGACGGGTCTAAACTCGTTTTTTTTAAAAGAGGCTGCACAAGAGCGTGCTTAAAATATGATGACACAAGCCCCTCTATAAGACTCTGATTCACTACAGATGATATAGTAGGACCCACCGCATCCCAAACCTGAATTAGCAAGCGGGGCGGGATGATATCAAGAGAGCAATAAGCTAGCTTGAGATGTTGGGCAATTTCTAACAGGTCCGAAGTAGTTACCGGCTCAAATGTACTTAACTGGCCAGAGGTAAAAGAATCAGGAGGAGATTGAATATGGCTTAGAACGCGGACAGAACTAGAGATGCTGGCTCTAATAGCGGAGATTTTATCCATAAAAAACTGCAAAAAAGATTCACAAGCTCTCTCTGAATTATCGAAGACAATAGGGCATGCAGGATTTAAAACTGTATTAATTACACTAAATAATATTTTAGGACTGTGCTGATTCTTAGAGATTAAATGGGTGAAATGCTGCACCTTCGCCGCTTTGACAAATTGTTGGTAAGACACCATACACTCTCTGAGTATCTCGTATGAGACCTGAAGTCTGTCCTTCTTCCATTTCCTCTCTGCCTGCCTCCATTTTTGTCTAAGCAGCCGACTGTCATCATTGAGCCATGGCTGAGATACAGTTTTTGATTTTACCTGTTTCCAGGGGGGAATACAATCCAAAATATGATTGCAGCCCATATTGAAATCAGATACCAGCTCCTCTAAACCCCGAAAAGATGGATTATTCTCAATAACTGGCATAAGGTAATTGTACTGGTCAGAAAACTTAGAAGCAGAAGCAGCATTTAAAGCCCGCGCTCGACGGCCAACTGGCACGGAACCCGAAGGGAGTCCAGCAAATGTGACATTAAACATAATAACAAAATGATCTGAGAGCCCCATGTTCTCAATAGTCAGCTCAGCCACCGGTATACCCCAGGACAAAACCAAATCAAGAGTATGACCCTGCTTATGCGTAGCACCATCGACAGACTGGGTCAGGTTGAAAGAATCCAACAGTAACAAAAAATCTTGTACCAAGGGCTTCTCAGGGCAGCAAATATGAATATTAAAATCACCTAATATAACAAGGCTGTCACAACGAGTAATCATAGAAGATACAAACTCAGAGAATTCCCCAATAAAGTCCTTGTTATAATTAGGAGGTCTGTATATTAATGCACACATAACTGGCACAATCAAGTCCACTTTAAAAACTTGCACCTCAAAGCTAACAAACTTATCCACTGTCAACAGCCTGCATTTAAAACAATTCTTAAAAATTGTCGCAATCCCCCTGCCCCGCCCCCCAGTCCTTGGAGAGTTCAGGGAATTATAGTCTCTAGGTGATGCTTCTGCGAGGGAGTCCCGGTTACCATCACTCAGCCAAGTTTCAGTCATAAATAAAAAGTCAAAATCTCGTGAAGAGATAAGATCATTAATTAAAAATGTTTTATTACCAATAGATCTTGTATTGAAAAGGGCCATCTTCGCAATAGTACAGGCCGACTCACTTCACTTCTGTAACGATGGCACATACTCCAAAAAACGAAGATTCTCCGGGTCAACCCCCCTCTTCTTAACACGACGACGCGAAACTTTGATTGAAGTTGACAGCTCACAGATTTGAGGAACAACCATAACCAGATAAGAGTACCTTGCATCCTGTTGACACGAAAAGGCATGAGATAAGTTGATGACATCCACCGAAGAGCCCACCAGCCCGGCTCGTCTCAGTCTAACCAACACTCCTCCACGCTTGCCCCGTCTCCTATTGCGTTTCCTTCTCTTTCGACAGCAATCCGAGAGGCCGCACAGATCCACAGCTGCGCGTGCGATAAACGGGGAATCACAAAACTTATTTCCACCCGAGTAACAGCTGGAAGCCACCACCTCCGACTCTCGGAGACTTAAAAGGAAAATCGCGCTCATAAACACGAAGAGAACTAACTCGCTGCACCAACAAGGATAGAAACGGGACAAAAACGAATAAAACATAGAACACAGACAGCGACCGATGGCATGCCGAACCACTCACAGGCGCCATCTTCCGTTCCCTCACCCGTGGGGGCTCCTGGAGGAGCCAACTCCACTCCCCATGTGGACCATGGGGAGGCCCAGGTACCAATGGGGGGCTCAGAGCAAGGAGCAGGAGGAGGAGCTGGAGGAGCATTTTGGGGAGGTTCTGAGGGAATTGGTGGAGATAGAGGAGGAGGTCGAGAGGGAGATGGCGGAGTGGGCCAGTCCAGGTCCGGTCATATACTCCCCTCCCAGGCCGGAGCAGTCCGCTCCACCGGTACCCAGTCCGGGTCCAGTAATCTACTCCACCTCCCTGACAGAGCAATCCGCTCCACCGGTGCCCAGTCCGGGTCCGGTCGTCGTCTCCACTCCCAGGCCAGAGCAATCCGCTTCACCGATGTCCAGTCCGGGTCCGGACCTCTGACCTACTCCCCGCACCCAACTTCCAGTGCGTGCGTCTAGCCAGATGCGTCCCGTGCCAGCTCCACGCATTCGACCTCCGGTGCGCCTTCCCAGTCCGGTACGACCCGTCAGAAACCCTGAGCCTCCAGCCAAGGTCAGCCGCCCTGAGCCTCCAGCCAAGGTCAGCCGCCCTGAGCCTCCAGCCAAGGTCAGCCGCCCTGAGCCTCCAGCCAAGGTCAGCCGCCCTGAGCCCCCAGCGAAGGTCAGCGCCCCTAAACCTCCTGCGAAGGTCAGCGCCCCTAAACCTCCTGCGAAGGTCAGCGCCCCTAAACCTCCTGCGAAGGTCAGCGCCCCTAAACCTCCTGCGAAGGTCAGAGCCCCTGAACCTCCAGCGAAGGTCAGCGCCCCTGAACCTCCAGCGAAGGTCAGCGCCCCTGAACCTCCAGCGAAGGTCAGCGCCCCTAAACCTCATTCGAAGGTCAGCGCCCCTAAACCTCCTGCGAAGGTCAGCGCCCCTAAACCTCCTGCGAAGGTCAGCGCCCCTAAACCTCCTGCGAAGGTCAGCGCCCCTAAACCTCCTGCGAAGGTCAGCGCCCCTAAACCTCCTGCGAAGGTCAGCGCCCCTGAACCTCCTGCGAAGGTCAGCGCCCCTGAACCTCCTGCGAAGGTCAGCGCCCCTGAACCTCCTGCGAAGGTCAGCGCCCCTGAACCTCCAGCGAAGGTCAGCGCCCCTGAACCTCCAGCGAAGGTCAGCGCCCCGCCACCTCCAGCGACGGTCAGCAACCTGGAGCCTCCAGCCACAGCTCAAGGCCTGGAGCCTCCTCCACCGGTACCCAATCCAGGTCCAGCCGTCTGCTCCGCCTCAGTGCCAGAGCAGTCCGCTCCACCGGTACCCAATCCGGGTCCGGTACCCAATCCGGGTCCAGCCGTCTGCTCCGCCTCAGTGCCAGAGTAGTCCGCTCCACCGGTACCCAATCCGGGTCCAGCCGCCTGCTCCGCCTCAGTGCCAGAGTAGTCCGCTCCACCGGTACCCAATCTGGGTCCAGCCGCCTGCTCCGCCTCAGTGCCAGAGCAGTCCGCTCCACCGGTACCCAATCCGGGTCCAGCAGTCTGCTCTGCCTCAGTGCCAGAGCAGTCCGCTCCACCGGTACCCAGTCCGGGTCCAGCCGCCTGCTCCGCCTCAGTGCCAGAGCAGTCCGCTCCACCGGTACCCAGTCCAGGTCCAGCCGCCTGCTCCGCCTCAGTGCCAGAGCAGTCCGCTCCACCGGTACCCAATCCGGGTCCAGCCGTCTGCTCCGCTTCAGAGCCGGAGCAGTTTACCCCACCGGTGCCCAGTCCGGGCCCGGTTGTTTACCCCGCTCCATGGCCGGAGCCGTTTGCCCCACCGGTACCCAGTCCGGGACCGGTGATAAGAAAAGGGCATGGGACAAAACTGTCCAACTCACCGGAGCCAGAGCCGCCCCCGAGGGACTAGTCTTCCCTCCCATTAACCCCCCCTGTTTTGTGTGTTTGTTTTTGGGGTTTTTTGGCGTCCGGGAGTCCGCGCCTTGGGGGGGGGGGGGGGGGTGGGGTACTGTCAGGCTCTGGCCATAGAGAAGCCTATTTGCTTCTCTATGTAGCTATGGTCAGAGTCTGACAGTGTCTTTCTTTTCTGTTTCTTTGTGGGTTTTGGGTGGATCTCTAATTAGAGGCAGCTGCTACCCGTTGTCTCTAATTAGGGATCCAATATATGTTGAGTCTGTCCTTCACTTGGGGTGGGTTGTTATCGATGTATGTCGCAGTCACAGTGAAGTAAGTGTGTTTCCTTTTCGTCCGTTCAGTAGTGGTTTTGTTGTTGACTACGTGACGTTTCATCTTTCGTTTTTGTTGTAGTGTGTTAGTTCGTTCAAGTGGAATATTATTTACATAGTATTTGAATAAAATCATGTCGAACTACTATCCCTGCGCTGCGTCTTGGTCTCTCCACATCCCATGCCGTGACACCTAATCCCTATTTAGGACACTGCTTTACAAAAGTAGTGCACTATATGTGGAATAGGGTGCCATTTGGGACGTAGCCTCTGTGTATTGATTTAGGTTTTCAAATGAAACAAACGTTACTGTATCCAGGCATGTAAATTATTAACCATGAATAGCGGCAAAGAGAACCAGGGAATATACGGCACTTTGCATATGCAAAGAGAGAGAGAGAGAGAGAGAGAGAGAGAGAGAGAGAGAGAGAGAGAGAGAGAGAAAGAGATCAGTTGTGTGAGGTCAGGTGAGATGAGGTGTGTGTAGGTGTGCAGAGGTCCTAACTAGAGGCCTATTCATCCAAACCAAGTGACACATTTGACCTTCAAATAGTATCTTTGTTTACTTTCACAGGCAGCTGTATATCTGTTCACTGTCTGTAGCACCCACAGAGACAGGAGGGTGCTGGGGCTTCTTACAGGAGGGGGTACAAGGGAGGAACACTTTGAGGAAACGTAGCACGGATGCGTCTCAAATGGCACCCTATCCCCTACGCAGTGCACTGCATTTGACCAGGGACCATAAGGAATGTGGTGCCATTTGGGACGTACCCATGGGTGGCCAGACTACTGTACATTTCATGATGCATATAATCTGCAATGGTGAACATTGTAACACTTCACTTGAGTCACGTTGTTATTGATACAACCGTGTAGTAAATAGTCATTTTGTCTTCAGCACACTTGAGAGAGATATTAGAAGAGGCTCAAAGGATCATAATATATTTTCATTACCCTCTTAACCAATCCATCGAAATCCCTGTGTGAATGTGTCAGCTGGTGTCTTAAGGAAAAGTGTGTGTTTATGTGTTTTTTTAAAGATGGGCCCGCGGTGCATTGACAGGCCCAATGTGTCTCAAACACCCTTTTCAGAGAAGTGATAGACGATGGTTTTCAGGCCATGCTTTCTGAGTGGCTAAAGTGGCAAGCCAAAGGGTGTGTGCGTGAGTGTATATGCGTGTGCGAGTGGGTGGTGCGTGCCTGCATTTGTGCGTGTGTGTGTGCGTCCGCATCTGTGTGTGTGTGTGTGTAGGAGGGCAGAACTCCCAGAAAGGCACAGGACAGGCTGACCCTGAGAGTGATCATGCAAGAACACAGCAAGCTGAGGGAGATAATGCCACTTTAGGGGAAAGTACAAAGACTTCAACTGTGGTTTGCCGTGCCATGCCGTCTCAGTTCTATTCTGCTCTCTGGGGCTGCCTTTCCCCTTCAGAGAGTTTGGGGGAACAGCGTGTGTGTGTGCGTACCTTATATTTGTGCATGCGTCTGTGTGTGTGTGTGTGTGTTCACCCCTGAGTATGTGTGTCTGTGCATCTGTAGCATGTACGTGTGTGTGCGTGTGTCTGTGTGTGAGGGCCAGTGATCCAGCTTCCCCCAGATCCAGCTTCAGAGATCACAGTCAGGAAATTGAGTATAAAGTATTGGATAAGGCCTGGCCCTAGGGGCACATCAAACCTGCCCTGGGTGGTCTGGGTATCAAGGTCAAACACAGGTGTACAGTCAGAACCCTCCTGTAAGGGTCTCAAGGTCAAACACAGGTGTACAGTCAGAACCCTCCTGTAAGGGTCTCAAGGTCAAACATAGGTGTACGGTCAAAACCCTCCTGTAAGGGTCTCAAGGTCAAACATAGGTGTACAGTCAGAACCCTCCTGTAAGGGTCTCAAGGTCAAACACAGGTGTACAGTCAGAACCCTCCTGTAAGGGTCTCAAGGTCAAACACAGGTGTACAGTCAGAACCCTCCTGTAAGGGTCTCAAGGTCAAACACAGGTGTACAGTCAGAACCCTCCTGTAAGGGTCTCAAGGTCAAACACAGGTGTACAGTCAGAACCCTCCTGTAAGGGTCTCAAGGTCAAACACAGGTGTACAGTCAGAACCCTCCTGTAAGGGTCTCAAGGTCAAACACAGGTGTACAGTCAGAACCCTCCTGTAAGGGTCTCAAGGTCAAACACAGGTGCACAGTCAGAACCCTCCTGTAAGGGTCTCAAGGTCAAACACAGGTGTACAGTCAGAACCCCTCCTGTAAGGGTCCCTCCTGTAAGGGTCCCTCCTGTGTGTGTGTGTGTGTGTGTGTGTCTGGAGTTCACTGTGATCAATAGGACATCCTCTTCAGGGGAACATACTGTATATTGGGTTGGGGTGGTCAGGGGGAGCTGTTTCAGTGTCGCGACTCAATGGCCCCAGTGTGGGAGAGTAGACTGTCTGTGTGAGAGCCCAGTATGTGTGCTTGTCTCTCTCTCTCTGTCTGTGTGTGTGTGTGTGTGTGCGTGGGCGTGTCCTTGCCTGCCTGTGTGTGTGTGCATGTCCGTGTACGTGTGTGTGTGTGCATGTCCGTGTACGTGTGTGTGTGTGCATGTCCGTGTACGTGTGTGTGTGTGCATGTACGTGTGTGTGTGTGGGCGTGTACGTGTGTGTGTGTGTGTGCGCCACCGGAGCCCCACACTAATGAATGATAATGCATTACAAGTAGAAAGGGAAGGTGGGTTCCCAGGTTGAGAGGTGAAGGGCTTTAGATAAACAGCCACTTGAGAGAGGCTACAGTTCAGATCCATCACACACACACAGATTCAGCTAGAGGAGGCACATCCGTTATATCTGGCGTAATGATAAACACAGGAAGTGTTGGGGACCTGGGAGTCCTGGGCACTTATAATAAAAAGGCCATGGTATCACAGGATGTTGATCCCAGACAGCTAGCAGGGTAATTCCTAAGCATGGCGTGGATTGACTAACTCCTGGAGACTGGTACTGGAAGAACTATGCCCAAATTCTTAAAGGAGGACTGGAAGACGTTGAACTGCTTTTGAAATAAACGGATAACAGTTTAAGAATCCTCAAGTGTGAGTGAGCCTTTGAGAGTCGAAGTCTGTCTGTGAATGAATATGTGCGTGCGTGTGCAGACCTGTCAACGTGGGAGTGTATCATAATACATAAAGTAGCCGTTTCCCTTTTAGTAAAGCTGAATTCCAGTAGGTGACTGATTGCTGCTCCTTACGGCATGCCGGCAGCTGTCACTGTGTTAGGAGGGGAGTTGGAGTGCTGCGGCTGTTAGGTCACCATCCGTAGTCAGTGGGACTGTAAAGTGTAGTCTTTATAACTTTCACACTATTAAAGGAAATGGATGGTGTCATCAAGAGAAGGAGAAAGTATTATCTGTGAGCTCCACGAGAGAGAGAGAGAGAGAGAGAGAGAGAGAGAGAGAGAGAGAGAGAGAGAGAGAGAGAGAGAGAGAGAGAGAGAGAGAGAGAGAGAGAGAGAGAGAGAGAGAGAGAGAGAGAGGATCGTTGAACTCCTAAAGCCTTTTGGAAAACACTCTTTATCAATCTGAACGTCGCCGCACCGATACAGCGGAGCAGCCCGTGACCAATCCCAGCCCTTGCAATTTGCATTGCTAATGAAGAAGTTTACCAAGTGAGAATTGGAACTTTAGTCAGAGAGCTGAGTGGATTATTATTTCCTCTGTCACGTGATGCATCGTGAATACTAAATGTACAGTTATGTCTCCTCCCTTGGTCTTTATGAAGGGATTTGATGTAGATTGGCTGTTTGTCAGATGTCTCTCTCTCGATACAGTCACCTAATAATGGTTCTTACCGCTAAGAACCGTTAAGGACCGCCTGAGTTTCTGTTCAATGATTCATCTGTACAGTTGATTTGAAAGGCGGTCAACCAAGTCCAGCCTGTTTATCTGAACTATAACAGAGGTTGGTTTCCTTCTCTTCTTCTCTGTCTCCCTGCGGAGGCCAGAGAATGCTTCTGACTAGGCCCCATTATTATTATTGTTCTCACCACTTCCTGTGTGAGCGGAGGGTTCAAGTGCCCCATGCCTTGTTAGACCTGTAAATACCATGTTTAACTGACCTAAGTTGTCAGGCAGCGAGCATTGCTATGGCAACAGGATGTGCTTTTATCTTGGTAGAAGCGTGGTGGGGAGGGTGGGGAGGCTGAAAAAGAGATGTTTGCTGTTTTGTGTTTGTGTGCTTGTATGTGTAAGTGTGTGTGTGTGTGTGTGTTAGCGTGTTATTGACTCAAGAGGGTCATCAGCAATTAATTTTGTTTTTAAAAATCAGTTTCTTCCTCCTCCTGACTAAACGCTCTAGCCTTTCATTGTTTAAAATGTTATAGTATAGTATAAAACCCATTTACAGTCCAGTCCAGTGCCTCTGTAAGTTCGGCTTCAAATCAACAGGACAGGCTAATGTGGAAATCAATTGTATCTACTGCCACAAGCATAATATGCATTCAGACATCCAGTTTACATTTTGCAGGAAAATTGCTACGTTCAGTGCACTAGAAATCACCTTTGATAAACTAATATTGTTTTTTGGGCTCACAGCCAAAACAATGTTGCCTGAAACTGCTTGTTGTGTAGCAAAGCTTGACCTACAATATGGCTGTTGATTTGGAAAATATTACACATCATGTGATGTTTGGAAGAATTCTGCTTTCATTGGGGCAAATGCAATATACTGTGTGCTTATCGTTTTTTAATGATCACTCCAATTGAGTGGTTTAGGTCATTTCAATGTGTTTGTTGGTTAAAAGTTGGGTGATCTAGCACTCAACGCCATATGAGTGATCTCGTCAGAGCTCTCGGAAAGTTCTCTCTCTCTCTCTCTCACTCTCTCTCTCTCTCTCTCTCTCTCTCTCTCTCTCTCTCTCTGTCTCTGTCTCTGTCTCTCTCTCTGTCTCTCTCTCTGTCTCTGTCTCTCTCTCTGTCTCTCTGTCTCTCTCTCTGTCTCTCTGTCTCTCTCTCTCTCTCTCTCTCTGTCTCTCTCTCTGTCTCTCTCTCTCTCTCTCTCTCTCTCTCTGTCTCTCTCTCTCTCTCTCTCTCTCTCTCTCTCTCTGTCTCTCTCTCTCTCTCTCTCTCTCTCTTTCTCCACCGTGCAATATCCAGTGACAAATTGAAATTGCCCCCGTCCAAACGCAACCTGTGCCTCACCTCTCCCTCCCTCCCTCCCTCCTTCCCTCATTCCCTCCCCTCTGTCTGACTTCTAAGTTGACTTCTCACACTTACATAAAATTAATTTTCCCTTTCAATGTTTTTGGTAGGAATAGGATCTGGATTGTCTCCTGGATCTCTGTGTACGGAGCCTAAAGTGTTCAGAACTAATAGGACAGTTTGGTCTGGTCTGCATTGAATGCAATGTATTGAATTACGCATCATGGACCGTGACGCATATCTTTTCGCGAAAGCATCACTTTCTGTCGTTTATCGGCTGATACCAGAGTGTTTGGTCTGATATTGTCTTCTCAACATATTACTAAACCTAGAAGTGAAGAGGGAGAGAGAACTCCATGACTCACGGTTGATGAGTGGCTACAGTGAAATAGAGTAGACTGACTGGTCAGAGGGGTGAGTCATGGTGCATTGAAGCAAGCGCCTCACTCTCACACACTCTCTCTCTCTTTCTCAGTCTCTCTCTCTCTCTCTCTCTCTCTCCCTCTCTCTCTTTGTTAACAACAAATATCAACAAAAAAACTATCAGAAATATACAGAACACATTGCACTCGACAAAGACATTTCAAGTGTTATATTATCAGCTATGTACTGTGTTTTATGCAACGTGCAAATAGTTGTAGTACTAATATTAGGGGAAGATACATAAACATATAATTATTGGAGGTATTTACAATGTTGTTGGTGCTCCGCTAATCTTACTGCTGTGATTGCACATTGCGGTATTCCGGCTAACAGATACGGGAGTTTATCAATGTTTGATTTGTTTTCAAATTATTGGTGGGTCTGTGTGCTCTGTGTCAAATGTGATGAGGTCATACATTTGGTAGGAGTTTAGGAAGTGCAGCTCAGATTCCACCTCATTTTGTGGAATGTGGGCACATATCCTGTCTTCTCTTGATGGCCAGGTCTGCCCACCGTGACCACTCTCAATAGCAAGGCTATGCTCACTGAGTCTGTACATAGTCAAGGAATTCTGCCACTGTGTATGTTATGTTTAGCACCAGATAGCATTCCAATTGCCAGCAGTATACAGACCCAGTATACCACCTTGCATCCCACTGCTGGCTTGCCTCTGAAGCTAAGCAGGGTGGGTCCCTGGATGGGATACCAGATGCAGCTGGAAGTGGTGTTGGATGGTCAGTTGGATGGGACATTAAATGGGTGTCCTGACTCTCTGTGGTCACTAAAAAATCCATGGTGTTTTCTGAACAGAGCCCCAGAACCAGCTGGCTGAGGGGACAAAATGTGAAGAACAGAATATTTTTTAGCTGAATTATGTTTAATTATTTATTTATTAATGAAATGCACAGAGAGATTTGTTGGTTTGTTTCTCTTTCATTCATTGAAAGATAAAGGAACCTGTACCTGGTTATTTAGTCTTCCCTGACTAAGAACTTTCACAGTAGACATATAAGTAGTATCAGACACAGAACACATATAAGTAGTATCAGACACAGAACACATATAAGTAGTATCAGACACAGAACACATATAAGTAGTATCAGACACAGAACACATATAAGTAGTATCAGACAAAGAACACATATAAGTAGTATCAGACACAGAACACAATAATATAATTACAAAAATCACTAACTGAATGGATAAACACAGTTTTCAACAAGAATGATAACAAAACACGATAGAAATATGATTATATTAATATACTGATTACCTCGGTATATTAATGATGAAACTAATGACTTAGAGGCTAGTGTGGGACGCGATCGGGAGAGGAAGCTGTGTATCGGGTAGGAAGTTGAGCGGAAGAGGGCGTTGCTACGTTGTGCAAAAGGTCTATTGGTGTCTTTCTCTCTCTCACAACTCTCCTCACACTCTCCTCCCACTCTCCTCCAACTCTCCTCCCACTCTCCTCTCACTCTCCTCCAACTCTCCTCCCACTCTCCTCTCACTCTCCTCCCACTCTCCTCCCATCACCTTCCACTCTCCTCCCACTCTCCCCCCACTCTCCTCCCATCTCCTCCTACTCTCACCTCCCACTCTCCTGCCATCTCTTCCTGCTCTCTCACCTCCCACTTCATGTCCTCCCACTCTCTCACCTCCCACTTCATGTCCTCCCACTCTCTCACCTCCCACTTCATGTCCTCCCACTCTCTCACCTCCCACTTCATGTCCTCCCACTCTCTCACCTCCCACTTTATGTCCTCCTACTCTCTCTCCGCTCACTTTCCCCTCCCACATTCTCTCTTCCCTCTCTCCATTCCCCACTCTCTCTCTCTGTCTCTGCAGCATAATCTGTTCACCTCTCAGCCCACAGTCCAATCCTGGCCACGGGGAATCCTCTCTCACAGCAATCAGTAACTGGTGTGGACCGACAGACCACTTACCACAGGTCTGCTCTAGCGCCCTCACCTGGCACCATCCAGCCACTGTACCTGCTCATTGTTCAAACATGAAACACAGCAGGACAGAGAATAGAAAATAATTACATTGACATTTTACTCATTTAGCAGAGCGACTTACAAATTGGTGCATTCAACTTAGGAATGAATAATATACAATTAACAAGGTTAATGGAAGAAGTTTGTAATGCTGGAGGTTCCAAATGTGTGTTTTTCTTTAGAAAGCTGTGTTTCAGTTATTTATCGTCTGCCTTATGTCTGCATCTATCTATTGATTTGAAAGGGAAAATATTGGCTTACCTCTCTACTCTGATAAACATTTGTTTGCCTTTTGGTTTTTGTAACACCTCAGCTTCCTTTACAGCTAAGAAACCACAGAAAATGGTTCCTTTAACAGAATAGTGAGAAAATGTAGATGGTAGCTAGCAAGGGTTTTGTCCTTCTTCCGATTGGTAGTTTTTTTTTCTCTCTCGCTACCAAATTAGCAATTAAAACACCAAACAATAGTGGAGGCTGTCTCCAGACACTCTACTGAGCCCACAGGCTATCCCCAGTCCTACCTCTTCATGCTTTCTAAATGTCAGAGTCTGAGAAGTTCTCTAAAAATGGAAAAAAAGACCCCATTACCGGTGACATTTCATCATGCGTGTCTATGAGTATAAGACATCCTGAGAGAGGAGAGAGGCAAATGCAGAACATGAAGCTGTCTGAGATTAACTGAGTTATGAGTTATTGTCTCTCCACTGTCAGATGTTCTACTTGGGGGCCTTTTCTCTACTACCAGACATGGGTTCAAATAGTGGCACAATGGGACCGATAAAATAATATATCTCTCTCTCTCTCTCTCTCTCTCTCTCTCTCTCTCTCTCTCTCTCTCTCTCTCTCTCTCTCTCTCTCTCTCTCTCTCTCTCTCTCTCTCTCTCTCTCTCTCTCTCTCCTCTTACCCTCTGCCTGGTTTACTAAGCATCACCCTCTCTTACAATGGCACCATTTGTTATAGTGATTCATGAATACCAATACCGGTGTCTCATGAGACGTACAGCCCTGCATTGTAAAGGATTAATCTCTCCCTTCATACTCGCCATGTTATCCATTCTCATTTGAACAATTTATACCCGGCGTCGCACCGCTGGACTGGCGGTTTTAAATCTAAAAGATGATTCACAAGTGTTCCAGAAATGCCTGGTTTTCTACGTGTTTGTCTCGTCTGTGTTTGTTACCTCTGCTTGGCATGTTTATCTATGGGTCTGAGGTCCTTCAGTGGTGAGTAAATCTCAGAGGTCGACGGTGATGGAAGAAGAACCTTGCTGTCGTTTGAAGTAGACCTGCGAAGGGGAGACCTGTATGGGCATACACACTGCTGCATTTACCTGATGGAGTGTTATAAACCACATAGTGTAAATCAGTTTGTCTGTGTCCAAAATGACACTCTATAGTTGAGCCGTATGGGCTCTGGTCAAAAGTAGACTTTGTAGGGAATAGGGTGTCATTTCGAGAGATACAGGGAGTGCCCAGGCTTCTTCAGTTCCAGCACAGCACTACTAACTCACCTGATTCAAGTAATCGACTGCCAGGTGATCAGGTGTGTTAGTACTGGGCTGGAACAATGGCCTGTGCACTCTCCATGAGGATGACTGTTAACTACTAGCGTTAGCCGGTTCTCTCTTTATTTCACCCGCTAGTAGAGAGTGGTGGGCTGGTGAACTACCTCGGCTCTGTACGTCTGGGGGTTTAACTGTAATGAGAGCAGACCACTCTGACAACAAGGCTTTGTGTTACATTCACTGTAAGAAGAAGAAGTGGCTAGACTGGACTGGGCTTAGCTGTGGTGTCTCCCTGTCACTGTATTCTGCATTACGTTTATGGGCTATCTCATACATTATTATAAACTGGGTGGTTCGAGCCCTTCATGCTGATTGGCTGACAGCCCTGGTATATGAGGCCGTATACCATGGGTATGACAATTTATTTTTACTGCTCTAATTACTTCATTAACCAGTTTATAATAGCAATAAGGCACCTCGGGGGTTTGTGGTATATGGCCAATATACCACGGCTAATGGCTGTATCCAGGCACTCTGCGATGCCGTGGTATATTGGCCATATACCACACCCCCCCTCGTGCCTTATTGCTTCCCTTTATGAAGGATGTTTGCTCTATTCTCCAATCGTACACAGAAATGCATTGTGGGATGAATGGGATTTCATTTGACTCATTTTACCCTCTGTACACGTGGCCCGATTGGGTTTTATAGTTTTATTGCAGCAATGGTAATGATTTGTTTTCTCTCAGTAAACATACTTTTCTACAACAGCTAAATGCGAAACCTTGATAATGTGAAAGACATACAGTGCAAAGAGATGACTGGTCTGTATGTGGTTTGTGTCCTGATCAATCCTTATTAGAGGTCAAAGTGGAAGAAACGGAGAACGACAGAAGAATGTTTATTTGAAATCTAGTTGATTCAACTAATATTTATTTAGTAAGTGGTTCAACAGCCTTTAACGTTTCGGTCAGTATTACCTGAACTTAACATTTTCAGTTGGCCCAAACATAGCTTCAACTTGACAAAACGTAGGCAGAAATTAGGTTAGTGACTCCCCCACACAGAGTGCCTTTGACATGTAATGTTTTCAACATATTTGACACACGATGTCATGTTCATTTATACTATAATTGCGATCTTCCTGCTACGCCATCAAGTCTGTGTCAGTTATCAGTTCATCTGACTATTCTCTTGATTTGGTTTACGTATTTACCTATTTTAAGGTTTTTCGTTTTAATGTTACTCCTTAATCACTTTGATAAATGAAATACATTTTTCTTGAGTGTACTTTTACCACAGCTGAGTGGCGTAGCAAGAACGGTAGGCATGCCGTGAACCATGAGCTGGAATAATAATTATCTTGTAAATGAGCATGCACAATGTAATCATGTATGTCAAAGTGTGCCAAATGTTCAAAACATTCTATGTTAAAAGCACTATTTGAATTTGTGGGTGTCCCTAACATACTGTACGTTTTCTCCAGTTGGAGATAAGTTTGTTCAGGTAACGCTTTGACCGAAAAGTTGAGTAAAAGGCTGTGGAACCAGTTACTGAATAATAATTAGTTGAATCAGTGGTTTTGCAATCAGTGGTACCCTGTCATTTAGCTGGAACTCTCTGTGTGTCTGTGTGACCTCTGGACGTGTGGTGGAATTTCTAAAGTTCACCGTTCAAGTTCCTTGTCGATTCCCCCTTGATCCCCAAGGTTGCCACAGAACCCTGATCTTAGGTTAGTTTAGCATTTCCCCACCTAATGGTTAAGGCTAGGTTTTGAGGAGAGTGACAACCGTTATCTCCAGCCTGTTCAAATGGAATGGCATATCCTCTCTCTTTCTTACCTCTACAGCTGTGTTACGGCCTGTTCATTTAGTTATGGAAATGAGATAAGGAAAACCATTAACATGGTGTTAATTGTATCAGACGGGCATTCCATTCCATTTCCAGACACCCAACACTCCTGAGTGGCTATACAAGCCGTTGTCACGTCTTAGGGCAATTGACTTGGTTGAGTTGGTGTTTCACCCACACCAATTAAACTAATAGGTTTGCAGGATTTTCTCTTCTGATTAGCATATGTTGTTTGATCAATTTGGACTCAAGATCATTCACTGTTGTTGTGTGATCCGTCTCTTTCTCAAGGGAGATGGTGTTACAATGGATTACGCTAACAGACACGTAACGTACGTGACGAGGACCCTCTTGGCGACAATATCCAGTGTTTGATGTGCTAATGAAAAAACATGCGTGTGCGTGTGGTAAATAATATTATCGCCTCCATAAACGATCTCCTGTGTACCAAGTGCTGATGATTTCCATCTCAGACAAACAGAGATGCGTTTACAGTATATCTCTTTTAGATACTTGTTTCAGACTGTCAGCACCACGGACAGCTCCTCTACTGTGCATTCACCGACAGACACGTTGGCAGGGCTAATCTCTCTGTCTGTCTGTGAATATCTTTCTGAAATACACAATGCTCATATGGCCTTTCGGTGGATGGGTATTGTCGACAACAGCTTAGATCTGTTGAGATTTGAAGAATCTAAAAATACTCTATCGAAATCATGTAAAGACTGATATTGAGTAAATTATGATTTTATTGAATAGTTTACAAATGCCTGGGGTGAACGTGTATTGGATAACACCATACCTTGTAACGAGGGTTTTTTATGCTGAGAGATCTGTGTGTGTGTGTGTGTGTGTGTGTGTGTGTGTGTGTGTGTGTGTGTGTGTGTGTGTGTGTTTGTGTGTGTTGCTTGTCATCACAATATTATGACTGTGTGACATTTTTATGATGAGTCATTTCAATTAGGCCCATCCTTTGCAACACTAGAGCTTTTGGCAGTCGCTCTGTCATCGCTTCTGTCATCACAGTCACAGAAGTACAACAGTATTACTCATACAGAAAAAACACAGGCCATTTTGTTGTGCATTCAGTGGATGATGCTCTCCGAACAAAGTATTTATTTGTTTCTGTTGTCTGTTTTTTTGTTTTTTTTTCAAGCCACTGAAAGTACTTGATGTCAGGCAGCAGAATTGCAGATCTGAGGACCCGCGCAGACAATGGGGCTGTGTGTGTCTGAGAGTATGGCTGTTTGTAGAGACTTCTGAGGTTTTTATGCTCTCTCTCTCTCTCTCTCTCTCTCTCTCTCTCTCTCTCTCTCTCTCTCTCTCTCTCTCTCTCTCTCTCTCTCTCTCTCAGGCTTATGAACTCTGCTCTGTCCATCTTTGCAGCTGCACATAAACACAAACATAGCCTGGGGCACAAAATACAAGCACTATACACACCCCTTTTCTTTTTTCCAGAGTCTAACTAGGTACAGGAGCAGTGCTTGCTTACTCGCTCGCTTGTTATATTTCTTTCATTGCTATATTCTCCTCTCCCTCTCTTTCTGTTCAGTATGAGGGCCAAGGGATAACAACAAGACCTTATTTCAATTTCCCTTCTATGTTACATGTCCCCTGTGAGAAGAGAGAGAGCGAGAGAGAGAGAGAGAGATCCTGCTTCGCCTCAGCAGAGAGGGGAGGGGGAGGTGTTGTGGAAGTATGGCCGAAGGCGTTGCCACCGGTCCTGGGTTTGTTTACTCTGCCGTACCCCTGCTCTGTAGGGGGCCCCGCATGCCGGGTCTGTATGCAGCAACGAGATAAACCTCCTTCTCGTCAGCACCCCTGGTTACTCCCAGAATCTGGTGCTGTGGTATTTTTAAAAAATGCTTCTCCCCTGGAATACAAATTGCTATTCTATAAATCTTTTAAAGGTATACATCTAATTTTAGAGGCCTGACATGGTTACCATGCACAGTGGTAACATAGAGATCTTTGTGGTAGGAGCACATGCCTGGGAAATGTGCACTACTGTATACACTCTAAGAAAAGAAGGGGCTAAGTAGAACCATACTTGTCCATATAGGGGAACCCTTTTGGTGGTAGGTGGAACCCTTTGCAGATTGTTCCCCTTGGATCCCTTTATGTAGGATTCTTCACAGAACTCCCTGTACAGTGCATTCGGAAAGTATTCAGACCCCTTGACATTTTCCACATTCTATTAAGTTACAACCTAATTCTAAAATGGATGAGATAGTTGTTTTCATCAATCTACACACAATACCCCATAATGACAAAAGACAAAGACAAGCAAAACTATTATCTTATACATTTCTGCAAAAAAATTAAATTGAAATATCACATCTACATAAGTTTTCAGACCCTTTACTCAGTACTTTGTTGAAGCACCTTTGACATCGATTACAGCCTCGAGTGTTCTTGGGTATGACGCTACAAGCTTGGCACACCTGTATTTGGGGAGTTTCTCACATTCTTCTCTGCAGATCCTCTCAAGCTCTGTCAGGTTGGATGGGAGCGTCACTGCACACCTATTTACAGGTCTCTCCAGAGATGTTCGATTGGGTTCAAGTCTGGGCTCTGGCTGGGCCACTCAAGAACATTCAGAGACTTGACCCGAAGCCACTCCTGCGTTGTCTTGGCTGTGTGCTTAGGGTCGTTGTCCTGTTGGAACGTAAACCTTTGCCCCTGTCTCAGGTCCTGAGCGCTCTGGAGCAGGTTTACATCAAGGACCTCTCTGTACTTTGCTCCGTTCATCTTTCCCTCGATCCTGACTAGTCTCCCATTTCCTGCTGCTGAAAATCCTCCCCACAGCATGATGCACCCACCACCATGCTTCACCGTAGGGAAGGTGCCTGGTTTACTCCAGAAGTGACGCTTGGCATTCAGGCAAAATAGTTCAATCTTGGTTTCATCAGACCAGAGAATCTTGTTTCTCATTATCTGAGAGTACTTCAGGCGTCTTTTGGAAAATTCCAAGCTGCTGTCATGTGCCTTTTACTGAGGAGTGGCCACTCTACCATAAAGGCCTTATTGGTGGAGTGCTGCAGAGATGGATGTCCTTCTGGAAGGTTCTCCCTTCTCCACAGAGGAACTCTGGAGCTCTGTTAGAGTGACCATCGGATTCTCGGTCACCTCCCTGACCAAGGCACTTCTCCCCCAATTGCTCAGTTTAGCCAGGCGGCCAGCTCAGGAAGAGTCTTGGTGGTTCCAAACTTCTTCCATTTAAGAATGATGGAGGCCAGTGTTCTTAAGGACTTCCATTGCTGCAGACATTTTTTGGTAACCTTCCCCAGATCTGTGCCTCGACGCAATCCTGTCTTGGAGCTCTACGGACAAATCCTTTAACCTCATGGCTTGGTTTTTGCTCTGAAAATGCACTGTCAACTGTGGGACCTTATATAGTCATGTCCAATCAATTGAATTTACCACAGGTGGACTCCAATCAAGTTGTAGAAACATCTCAAGGATGATCAATGAAAACAGGATGCACCTGGGCTCAATTTCGAGTCTCATAGCAAAGGGTCTGAATACTTATGTAAATACGATATTTCTGTTTTTTTTTAAAAAAAAACCTGTTTTCACCTTTTCATTATGGGGCATTGTGTGTAGATTGATGTGGAAAAAAGTGAATCTTAATCCATTTTAGAATAAGGCTGAAACGTAACAAAATGTGAAGTGGGTCTGAAAACTTTCAGAATGCACTGTATTTGGTTCTACCTAGAACTCTCTATGAAGGGTTCTACCAATAACCATTTTATAATCTAAAGGTTCTTCCTAAAACCCTCTATGAATGGTTCCACCAGCCTTACTAGCCTTTAAAATGAAATTATTTATGACAATACATATATCATAAGGCCTTTTTTTGAGGGCCTAGTCATAACACAGTAGTGTTAGGAAACTCCTGGAATCCAGCCAGAGCTAGGATATCCAACAAGTAGAATCACCCGCAACCAGCATTCAGAATTATTGCGGGTAAGGAAGATTGAATACTGAGACTACCTATATAATCTAAACTGGAACAACCATTTCAGTAACGTGTGCAACAAGTTCAACTACTAACAGATGGATTTGTTGGGAAATGTATGCTATTTACAGTATCTTTGTGTAGCATAAAAGCAATCAATCAATCAACGCACAATGGCAAGAAAAAATGTGTGAACCCTTTGGAAATATCTGGATTTCTGTTCATACAATTTGTCACAACAATAGATAAACACAGTCTGCTTAAACTAATAACACACAAACAATTATGCGTTTTAATGTCTTTATTGAACACACCGTGTAAACATTCACAGTGCAGGGTGGAAAAAGTATGTGAACCCTTGGATGTAATAACTGGTTGATCCTCCTTTGGCAGCAATAACCTCAACCAAACGTTTTCTGTAGTTGCGGATCAGACCTGCACAACGGTCAGGAGGAATTTTGCAGCATTCCTCTTTACAAAACAGTTTCAGTTCAGCAATATTCTTGGGATGTCTGGTGTGAACCTCTCTTTTGAGATCACGCCACAGCATCTCAATCCGGTTGAGGTCAGGACTCTGACTGGTCCACTCCAGAATGGGTATTTTCTGAAGCCATTGTGTTGTTAATTTACTTCTCTGTTGCGTCACCCAACTTCTGTTGAGTTTCAATTGGCAGACAGATAGCTTTACATTCTCCTGCAAAATGTCTTGATAAACTTTTTCATCGATGATAGCAAGCTGTCCAAGCCCTGAGCAGCCCCAAAACATGATGCTCCCTCCACCATACTTTACAGTTGGGATGAGGTATTGATGTTGGTGTGCTGTGCCTTTTTTTCTCCACACATAGTGTTGTGTGTTCCTTCCTTCCAAACAACTCAACTTTAGTTACATCTGTCCACAGAATATTTTGCCAGTAGCGCTGTTGAACATCCAGGTGCTCTTTTGCGAACTTCAGACATTGTCAGGCTCTGGCCATAGAGAAGCCTATTGCTTCTCTATATAGCCATGGTCAGAATCTGACAGATCTATAATTTATGTTTCTATGTGGGGGTTTTGTGTTGGATCCCTAATTAGAGGCAGCTGCAGTGCATTGTCTCTAATTAGGGATCCTACATAGGTTTGTATGTCCCACACCTAGGTGTGGGTCATTATATATCAGATATCTTCAGTCACAGAGAAGTAAGTGTGTTTTCCGTTTTTTGTTTGTTTTGTTTGTATAGTTCGTACCATTGAGTTTTAGTATTTAATAAAACTATGTCGAACTATCGCTGCGCTGCTCCTTGGTCTCTGTCAATACCAACTCGTGACAGACATGCAGCAAAGTTTTTTTTGGAGAGCAGTGGCTTTTTCCGTGGTGTCCTCCCATGAACACTATGTTAGCATGTTCCAAAGATTTCAGTAAGTCTTTAGCTGACACTCTAGGGTTCTCCTTAACCTCAATGAGCATTCTGCGCAGCAGTGCTCTTGCAGTCATCTTTGCAGGACGGCCACTCCTAGGGAGAGTAGCAAAAGTGCTGAACTTTCTCCATTTATAGACAATTTGTCTTACCGTGGACTGATGAACATCAAGGCTTTTAGAGATACTTTTGTAACCCTTTCCAGCTTTTTGAAAGTCAACAATTCTTAATCTTAGGTCTTGTGAGATCTCTTTTGTTCGAGGCATGGTTCACATCAGGCAATGCATCTTGTGAATAGCACCCTCAAATTTTGTGAGGGTTTTTATAGGGCAGGGCAGCTCTAACCAACATCTCCAATCTTGTCTCCTTGATTGGACTCCAGGTTAGCTGACTCCTGACTCCAATTAACTTTTGGAGAAGTCATTAGCCTAGGGGTTCACATACGTTTTGCTGCCTTTTTGCCCAGAAAAGTTTAGGAGTTAAACTTATTTGACAGTGGGATATTGTCATGATTATTTCCACTTGAAATAGCTTTTCATTAGTACTGGTTCTGAATAACTAATAAGACCAGAGAGTGAATAGAATTGGAGGGGTGGGTGGAGTGGAAAGGAGGATACCTTCCTTATTATGATAAGAGACAACATAAAACTGATTTATGTTACAATAATCATAGAAAGACAACTTATTTTTGGGTAACAGACATATAGAACAAAATGTACGTTGTGAACCCAGAGGATATCACTTGAATGTATTAATTATCTCTATTGGAGCAGTTCAATTCCTGACAAAATACCTGTTCAACCCTTTTCAGGATATCCACTGTTCAGTGATACACTGGTGACAGTTGGACTAAGAATTAATTGGAATGGTGGAAAAATATTCCGTTTTATTTAGCTGTCAATGTGTTGATGTGATGTGACGGGCTATGACTAGAGAAGGGTTGTGTGACGAGAGCAGACTCGATGCAGTACAGGCTGAGGATTGGTCTGGGGTTGAGGTTACGTCAGTTTTCCTGCTATATGCTGCACATATGGCAACCTATTCCCTATACTTTGCACTACTTTTGACCAGGGCCCATAAAGCTCTGCTCAAATATATTGCCTTATTTAGGGAATAAGGTGATATTTGGGAAATAGCTATAGTCTGACAACCAGGAATTGTTTCCTCGGGCAACAGACTTTGCAGAGGCTTAAGAACCTCCATAATTAACTGTCACAATATTTAAAAAACGAACAAATGGACTTTATGTCAACGAGGGCCCATTAATTTACCAGCTCCTCTCGTCGATCGTCTTATTATCTCCATGACTACAGCCCTGGTGTCTGGAGCTTCGCAGCCGCAGCTTCCCTCTCTCTCTCAGAAACACTCAGCTCCCCTGGGAATGTATAACTAGCCACGCTCAGAGTACCACTACACAGAGCTCTGCATCAGACTTAATAAAAGACACACATAAGAAAACACATTCACCGAGTTGCATGATAACTTGAGGGGGGAAATGTCCATATGTGGAACTAATAAGTACCTCATAGAGAGAATTGGATAGAGAGAAAAAGAGAGTGATTTAGCCAGGAGGCATAAAGGCAAAACATGAGCAGTATGGAACAAGTGCCACGTGTGATTGCTAGCCACAGCTTACAGTTATTTCTCTGTATATAAGGGACTGAAATGTAATTATTGCAGGCTGAGTTTGTGTACATTCTGAGCACTTAAGGGAAAGATGAATTACAATATTCAAAGCTCGTAAAATAAAGTGAAATGAAAAGTTTATTTAATCCTTGTGATATTCTTAGGCTACAGAGAGGAAATTGTCTTCAAATGAAGATGCATCACTGCTTGGTATGGCAAACGCACCGCCCTTGACCGCAAAGCACTACAGAGGGTGGTGCGGACGGCCCAGTACATTATGTTCCAACATTCCCTCCATCCACCAATATCAGTTATTTTTAAGTCTTGGTTCCAATACTTTATATTTATTTCTAAGAGATTGTCAGTTGGATAGGCTCTCTGCAAGGTTTTGTATACCTTACCTATTATATGAATATATTTTTCTTACTCAAATCGAATTCCCTCAAGATTGCTCTGATGTCCAAATGATTTCAAATAGAAATGTCTTGATATGAAACTTTTAAGATTATGTTAATATCTACATTGGTCAGTTCAAAATTGCTTTTCAATTCTGTCATGAAATACATGTATTTCCTATTACCATGTTATTTACGGTCTCGATGCCTTTAGTTTTCCATGTGGACCAACGTATCTGTGAATTCTGAACAGCTATCTAAGGATTGTCCATAGGGTTGTGTTTTTAGGAAGTGATATTGGTTCTTGTAGAATACATTTTATTTTCTTTCATATTCTTACAGTGTTCTTAACTATGAAGTTGTTGATGTTCTGAGCTTTATCCTTTGGAAATAGACATGTGAAAAGATTGTGGGGATGAGCATGCACATCTTCAATATGTACCCATTGTTCCTCTTTAGAGCATTTAACTATATGTCGCAAGTAAAAGCCCTGTGTGGCGAGTTGACACAATTTCAAGTCTGGAAGGTTAAAACCACCCTCAGACTTAGTAAGATGTAAAACTTGAGTTTTATTTGCCCTCATAAAGTCTGTTATGAGCGAGGATACTTTTTCATAGGATTTCTTCGGTGGGGTAATTGGTATTACCGAGAATAAATATAAAAACTTTGGGAGCCATGCCATTCTGGAGAAGTTCATTCTACCCGTAAGATTTATGGGAAGATTATTGTATTTAATTAGATCAGCTTTCATATTGTTGAGTCATGGGATAAAGTTATCTTTATATATTTGCTGTTTGTAAAGTAAAGTAAAAGTAAAATGTATTTATATAGCACATTTCACAGATAAAAATCACAAAGTGCTTTACAATAAAATGAAATACAATAACAAATCTTGAAACACAAGAACACCAAACAAAAATCGAAAACATAACAAACAACCATAAAAACCCCTCGACTACCTAAAAGCCTGCTTGAAGAGCAAAGTCTTCAGTTGCTTTTTAAAAGAATCAACAGAGTTCGCAAAACGCAGAAGGGGAGGCAAAGCATTCCACAGCTTAGGAGCCACTGTCTGGAATGATTGGTCCCCTCTAGTTTTAAAATGTGTTGTCACTTATTAAGCATCTTACGTACTTACATTTTTTGTGGTCCACTTAAAGGATTGCTGTAGATCATGAGTCATTCTTTTTCTTGCCATTATTTAGTTTTTTTCCCACATAAATGTTATATGCTGATATTTTTAGCAAGAGGGGCATTGAGTTTTTATTGGTATAATCAGGAGATCATCTGCAAACTAGTTTAGTTTATATTTATGTTTACCAATACTTTTACCTCTTCTAATTCTTTCTGCAAGCGATTGCAGAACTTGCCAGTGCAAACACGAAGAGGAAGTGAGGACATCCCTGTCTTGTGCCATTTCTAAAGAAATTTCATCAGATAATGTATTATTTGTGTATATTTTTGCTTTAGGACATTTGTATAATATTTTTTTGGGGGGGGACATCAACAGCCATTATTGACTAATCTCAATGGTGTAAAGTACTTAAGTAAAAATATTTTAAGTCGTTATTGGGTGATCTATACTTTACTATTTACTGTTCCGTGGGCAAGTCTCCCTCTGGGGAATCCCAAGTACGTCGCTCCCATTCGCCGACCTACTAGCTACCTCCTTTTATTCCCCACAGCTGTGCCCCATTATTCATTGACTCTCGCCATTACGCACAGCTGTGCCCCATTATTCATTGACTCTCACCATTACGTCTGTTTAATTACTCCTATTTGAGTGTTTGGCTTGTGGATTATTGTTTCTTATTGTCACGTGTTTGATTCTCGTTTTATTGTATTTGTTCTTGATGTTTAGTGTTTTTTTTTTTCTCATTAAATTACATCGTCATATATATTTCATCCTGCGCCTGGTTTCCTCTCTATCACCTCGTGACATTTATATTGTACTTCACTACATTCCTAAAGAAAATAATGTACTTTTTACTCCATATAATTTCCCTGACACCCGAAAGTACTTGTTAAAAATTCACACACTTGTATATTTGAGCAATTTACATTTACTTTTGATACTTAAGTATATTTAAAACCAAATACATTTATAATTTTACTGAAGAAGTGTTTTACTGGGTGACTTTCACTTTTACTTGAGTCATTTTCTATTAAGGTATCTTTACTTTTACTCAAGTATGACAATTGGATACTTTTTCCAGCACTGATAAATCTATATTTAGTTGTTTAGCATATAGTATTAAACTAAAACCTATTATTGTATTTGTTTGTTAGTGTCTATTTTTAATAAACCCTGTTTGATATGTATCAAGTCTGGTAAGACTTTTGAGAGTAGTTCTTCGAGGAACCTTTTTCAACTGGAAAGGTTCTGGTGGTGTGGCAACCCAAAAGATTATTTCAGGCACCTTTGCTTCTAAGAGTGTAGGGGCTTCTAAATAGCCAGGGCTAGTGAAAATCAGAAGCTTCAAGTTGTGTTTCAGGAGGTTGCTGTGGCTTCAGTAGCAGTGATCAGTAGTCCTAAGGCATCGCTCTGTCATAAAGAGTATGGTGGAGGATGTTAAAAGCAGTGATTATGGCGAGCCAAGGCCGCATTTCCCTTTTGCCTCTGCATTAACTGTCAAGGTTGGAATTCTAATGGATCGTTTGACGTACAGGCGCTGAGGTCGAGGAATCTTCCTGTCTCAGCAAAATAACCTGTCTCTGAGTTTACCCTGGCATGATCCACATAGAGCTGTCTGTCACAAGCAGAGATGTCTGTGGAGTGCTAATATGCTTCCCATTTGACCTCCTATACCATATCACAGATTATTCTGTCCCCATTTGCATAAATATGCAGGTGTTTGTGTCTCTCCGTGCGTGCGTGCGTGCGTGACCCGTGCGGGGCAGAGCTACGGGATGTTTCGTAGAAATGACATCACCAAGCAGAGCTGAAGGACCTCTGCAGTGTTAGTGACAGAGGTTAGCTGGCCCTCCTAAGGCCTGACCATAATGACTTGATAATAGGCTGATTACAACTAGCCACACGTAGCCACTTATACCGTGGGGAGAGAGACTGATGAATAGGGGTTGAATTTGCACCATTCTTCACACTCACGCATACACAAATGTCATGTTGCGAAATTACCAGTGGGTTTATATATTTGCTATAGGTGATGACAGCTCACTGGTTAGAATGATTATGTGCCTCTCGCCAGGCTCCTGTGGGCAGCTCTTCATCTTGGCAACAGGCATGTAATTGCTTCAATATTTTGTATATAGCAATAAAACAATAGCAGGGCTGTTTCCAGGAGCAGAGGAGGAGAGGAGAGGCACTTTGATGAGTAGCAGGGTAGAGCACAGCTCAGTGGAACTCTCATTCTCCCTCCCTCCTACTTTATTCCTCTTCTCCACCTTTTCTTTTAAAACTGAGACCTTCAGGAGTATCTTTCTCTCTCTCCATCTCTTTCTTTCTCTCTCTTTCTCCCCCTCTCTCTCTTTACTTCTTTCTCTTTCTCTCTCCCTCTCTTCCATCCTCTGAGAGATTGCTCTCTCTTCTCTCTCTGACAGAGGCACAGAAACCCCCTCCGGGTGAGCTCCTCCTGTGAGAAGCAGAATACCAATCCACCTCCTTCCCTCACCCTACTGTTTCCTCCCCTCCGCTTTAAGAGTGTTCCACCTTTCCCTCTCCGGATTTACCCTCCAACATTTCCTCCCAATAGCAAACTTCCGCCTGTGAGTGCAAGTGGAAAATCCAAAATCCCTGTGTCCCATAGAGAGCAGCAACCACTATAGAACATTTTTTACCAGTAACCCTTGCACCTCGGCAGCAAACAACAGAGCGTGAACAGTCTCGGCAATAGGTGTCAAATAAATACCTCAGCCAGCCAGCTCAGCTGCTAAGTGATGTTCCCCTGTAACGCGTTGAATAATGTATCATGTAGACATTGATCCATGTTCAGTTTTTTATGACACAGTGTGAGGAGTGGTGTGCGTCTCAAATGGCACTCTATCCCCCATAGTGCACTACTGTTTGATCAGGGCTCATAGGATGCACTATATACGGAATAGGGTGCCATTTGGGATACAGTCTGTGTGCAGCCAGCTCACCACTGTTGTAGAGTAAGAGCCATTTGTGGATTTGCTGTTTCTGCATACAGAGCAAGGTAACTCATATAGTCAAGATGATACAGTGTGTTTGATTAGAGACCATCACCTTGGGTTCCTGTGGGCTAGTGACCATGGGTTTCCCTTATACTGTACGCTCTATAAAATATGGATAGGCCTTTACCCTTTATTGTAGAATATAGAATCAACTATGGAATATTTACAGCCTATTTCCTGGGAAGCATGATAGAAAACAGTGTACAGGTGTTTACCTTGTAGAATGTACCAGACCGTGTACAGGTGTTTACCTTGTAGAATGTACCAAACATTGTACAGGTGTTTATATTGTAGAATCTACCAGACAGTGTACAGGTGTTAACCTTGTAGAATGTACCAGACAGTGTACAGGTGTTAATCTTGTAGAATGTACCAGACAGTGTACAGGTGTTTACCTTGTAGAATGTACCAGACAGTGTACAGGTGTTTACCTTGTAGAATCTACCAGACAGTGTACACGTCTTTACCTTGTAGAATCTACCAGACAGTGTACAGGTGTTAACCTTGTAGAATGTACCAGACAGTGTACAGGTGTTAATCTTGTAGAATCTACCAGACAGTCTACAGGTGTTAACTCTGTAGAATGTACCAGACAGTGTACAGGTGTTAACATTGTAGAATCTACCAGACAGTGTACAGGTGTTAACCTTGTAGAATGTACCAGACAGTGTACAGGTGTTAATCTTGTAGAATGTACCAGACAGTGTACAGGTGTTTACCTTGTAGAATGTACCAGACAGTGTACAGGTGTTTATATTGTAGAATCTACCAGACAGTGTACAGGTGTTAATCTTGTAGAATGTACCAGACAGTGTACAGGTGTTAACCTTGTAGAATGTACCAGACAGTGTACAGGTGTTTACCTTGTAGAATCTACCAGATAGTGTACAGGTGTTTACCTTGTAGAATGTACCAGACAGTGTACAGGTGTTTACCTTGTAGAATCTACCAGACAGTGTACAGGTGTTTACCTTGTAGAATGTACCAGACAGTGTACAGGTGTTAATCTTGTAGAATGTACCAGACAGTGTACAGGTGTTAACCTTGTAGAATGTACCAGACAGTGTACAGGTGTTTACCTTGTAGAATGTACCCTACAGTGTACAGGTGTTTACCTTGTAGAATCTACCAGACAGTTTACAGGTGTTTACCTTGTAGAATGTACCAAACAGTGTACAGGTGTTTACCTTGTAGAATGTACCAGACAGTGTACAGGTGTTTACCTTGTAGAATGTACCAGACAGTGTACAGGTGTTAACCTTGTAGAATGTACCAGACAGTGTACAGGTGTTAACCTTGTAGAATGTACCAGACAGTGTACAGGTGTTTACCTTGTAGAATGTACCAGACAGTGTACAGGTGTTTACCTTGTAGAATGTACCAGACAGTGTACAGGTGTTTACCTTGTAGAATGTACCAGACAGTGTACAGGTGTTAACCTTGTAGAATGTACCAGACAGTGTACTGGTGTTTACCTTGTAGAATGTACCAGACAGTGTACAGGTGTTTACCTTGTAGAATGTACCAGACAGTGTACAGGTGTTTACCTTGTAGAATGTACCAGACAGTGTACAGGTGTTTACCTTTTAGAATGTACCAGACAGTGTACAGGTGTTTACCTTGTAGAATGTACCAGATCGTGTACAGGTGTTTACCTTGTAGAATGTACCAGACAGTGTACAGGTGTTTACCTTGTAGAATGTACCAGATCGTGTACAGGTGTTTACCTTGTAGAATGTACCAGACAGTGTACAGGTGTTTACCTTGTAGAATGTACCAGACAGTGTACAGGTGTTTACCTTGTAGAATGTACCAGACAGTGTACAGGTGTTTACCTTGTAGAATGTACCAGATCGTGTACAGGTGTTTACCTTGTAGAATGTACCAGACAGTGTACAGGTGTTTACCTTGTAGAATGTACCAGACAGTGTACAGGTGTTTACCTTGTAGAATGTACCGGACAGTGTACAGGTGTTTACCTTGTAGAATGTACCAGACAGTGTACAGGTGTTTACCTTGTAGATCACAATATTATACAGCAATCAAATTCTGATATTTCTTCCACTAAATAGTTTTTTGACCAATCACTTCATATCTTTTCACATCAGATATTTTTCAGGGCTTATCTGATAGGTCAAAAGACCAAGTAGTTAAAAAAAAGATCAGAATTGGGCTGCATAGAATATGCATAGGCATTTTAGTAGGTATGACTGAATGGCCAATCCTGGTTCTTGTAAGTTATTAGCTTCTGTTCCAGTCATGACTGAAAACGTGGTCAACAACATCCTCCATCAATCCATCCATTCATTCATTCATTCCTTTCTTTCTTCCCCACAGATCTCATTAAAGTGCTGTTTACAGAGTAGTGGTGACTATCCCTGTTAGATTAATCATGTCCTATACGGATTTTCTGAGCTCTGCAGAAACAACTCAATACTGTAGTCAGCATCACAATCCAATACCTTCTCTGAGCTGTGGAGCCAGCAGCCCGCGTCACTACTCAATGCCTGTCCTTTTCTGCTCTGAAGTTAATTCTGAAGTTCATAGAACTATTGTACTTGGCTTCAATGAAGCTGACCCCTTGCCTCCGCAGCCTCCCCCTCTCTATGGTGTTGTGTGAATGCTGGAACAACCTTGAAGAGAGTAGCAGAGAGCTGTGGGTGCATTTCTGGAGTGACAAAGTGGCTTTTTACTCTGCGGTTACTAGGCAACATGTTGTACTCCAGGAAATGGCTGTTGCGGACGCGTTCAAGAGCACAATGCTTTCTTCTGTGGACTCGACCTATGCAGCAGAAATACTTGTGTGAATACTGTGGCAAAAGATGTAGCTCTTCAAGACTTAAAGTAATGTGGAACAAGTTATTGTTCCTTTTGACTTTTGTCCTGGAAGAGATTCAAAAGGAGCTTGCCATAAAATCTTGCTTCGGTTTGGCGCCGAAAACCAAAAACAAAATATTTATGTTGCAGAAACCCAACACGACACAACACATTACTCAAAGTAACTCTTTCCTAAACCAACCAACCAACTTTTCCATGAACTCTAAAATGGTGGAGAGGAAGAAGAGGAGACTGTGCAGAGAGATTACAGACGTTTTGGGGGCTGGATTACACTCAGGAATGTTTGAAGTACAGAAGGAAACTCAAGCTGGGTTGCAGGGAAAAACTTTGACAAAACTGTCAATCCTGTGGAGAAGCAAAACCAGAGAGGGAGTACGAGAGAAAATGGAAGATGGAGAGGGAAAGAGAGTGCGATGGAAAGAGAGAGAGGGGTAGAGAGAAGCTGGTGGAGGAGGAAAGGAAGCAACAACGGGAGATGAGAGAGGGAGTTGAAAAGAAAACGGTTTACAGATTTCTCTGTTATAAAAGAGAAGAGAGGAGGATGCTTGGTGGAGATAAGAGGAGGAAGTTGATTAAAGTCGGAGACGAGGAAGAACAGAGGAGGCGGTATTTAGCATTCAGGCAGCATTGTAAAGGCTTATTTTCATGCGCCACTTTATTAAAATGAGGATGTCTGGAGGGTCTCTGCTGTAGCTGTAGCTGTAGCTGAGCTGCATTAGATAACTGCACACCACTGACTTATGATTAGAGACTCCATGCTCTGTGATATTATCAAACCACTCACATCTGATTACGCTGATGATCTGACCCAACACTTAAGGGGACAAGTGCATATTTAACATTGTTCCGGGGCACATGTTGACGACCCCTTAAAGATTAAACAAACAAAATATATTTCCGTACAGCTCTCCATTAAGTTAATTTGTCATTTGTGTCTATATCTCACTAAGAAAAATATCTGCTCTGGCCCGAGATAGTCTAGATAGTTATACATTCCATTTACAGTCTTTGGCGTCAGAGGGTGTGCGTTGTGCCTGAAGGTGGAGTGGACGCATCTAAATTCACTAAAGGAGGGAGTCAGTCGTAACAATGTGAATGGCCGTTTGTGTGTACGCACTGTGGCAGACGGCAGGGAGAGGTGAGGGGAGTGGTCGTTGAGGGAAGATATCTGGCAGCCCGTTGGCTCCACCCCCGAGCCTTATAGGGACTTCCTGCACTAATGAGAAAAGTTGTGAATCATTAAGTGATTGAGTGTTTGTGGATAAGAAGGGAAGCAGACCGGAAGAGAGAGAGAGAGAGGTGTGTGAGAGAGAGGTGTGTAACAGAGAGTGTGTAACGGAGAGTGTGTAACGGAGAGTGTGTAACGGAGAGTGTGCAACGGAGAGTGTGCAACGGAGAGTGTGCAACGGAGAGTGTGCAACAGAGAGTGTGCAACAGAGAGTGTGCAACAGAGAGTGTGCAACACAGAGTGTGTAACAGAGAGTGTGTAACAGAGAGTGTAACAGAGAGTGTGACAAGTTAAGTGGTGAGCTGTATAACTAGGAAGGAGGATTTAACCCTGTGTACTGAATTGGACTGGCTGAGAACCGTGCTTTGGATTTACCCTTGGATTGATGGACATCGAACTGTGGACTGTGAACTGGTAGCTAAACCCCCCTTTTCCTTTCCCAACTAGGGACTTAATTCCCTAATAAATTCCCAACTGCATTGAAATGACGCTGTTTGTGTCTGTTTGTTATTGAGCTTGATGACGTGGAAACCCCACACCCCTAAACCTGCTACAGCACGTTTGTGTGTATGTCTGCAAATGCTTGAATGTGTGCGTGTGTGTGTGTTCAGCTGGCTAGCTGTTTTAAGGAGTCTCCAGTCACATTCCGGCTGTTCCTCCTCTCTCCTCACACCACTAATTATTCCCCTGCCTGCCTCCCAGTCTCCTCCACCTTTAATAGGATCACTACCTTTAATAGGATCACTACCTTTAATAGGGAACACTACCTTTAATAGGGAACACTACCTTTAATAGGATCACTACCTTTAATAGGAACACTACCTTTAATAGGATCACTACCTTTAATAGGAACACTACCTTTAATAGGGAACACTACCTTTAATAGGATCACTACCTTTAATAGGGAACACTACCTTTAATAGGAACACTACCTTTAATAGGATCACTACCTTTAATAGGGAACACTACCTTTAATAGGGAACACTACCTTTAATAGGATCACTACCTTTAATAGGATCACTACCTTTAATAGGGAACACTACCTTTAATAGGGAACACTACCTTTAATAGGATCACTACCTTTAATAGGAACACTACCTTTAATAGGATCACTACCTTTAATAGGAACACTACCTTTAATAGGAACACTACCTTTAATAGGATCACTACCTTTAATAGGAACACTACCTTTAATAGGATCACTACCTTTAATAGGATCACTACCTTTAATAGAAACACTACCTTTAATAGGATCACTACCTTGTCTCCCAGATGTGAGAGGAGAAAGAGAGAGAAGATTATTTCAGAAAACACAGAGTATGCATCCCAAATGGCACCCTATTCCCTATGGTGTGCTACTTTTGAGCAGAGCCCTATGGGCCCTTTTCAAAAGTGGTGCAATTTTCTGACCCAACCAGAGAATGTCCTGTATTGTACTGTATATTGTACATTCCTGAGCACTAATGTAAAATATTCATAAGGAGGGTGTGAAGGGAGCTGCAGAAAGAGGAGTGGGGGGTGAAATACCTTTGTAGTGTGAAGGTAATGATTAAAGTCCATGCATAAAGTGGGAAACAAGGTGAGTGGAGAGCCGGGTGGAGGGAGAGAGCGGAGCCGCCTGCAGGTCTCCGGGGGTGCTCCCTGCCTTCCTGCGTGCCACCACTGACTAATGGGCCGTTGCCGTGGAAACGCTGCACGAGCGAGCGAGGAGCACCGCACCGGCGATGGTTGCCAGTGTAGTTTAACGCAGCTTACTGCCTCTCCTCTCCCCTCATCTCCCCTCCAACTGCTCCCCCCCCCCCTCTTCTTCCTATCCTCTCTCCATCCCCTACACCTCGAGACACAGGCAGGCAGCCAGTTAGGCAGGCAGCCATCAACCTGGGTGGAGAAAGTGGAAGTGTCAGCTGTGTGTTCGCCTCGCTCCCCCAATTTTCCTCTCTTTCGCTGCCTTTTAAGGGCAGGCAGTCGCAGGCAGATAAACGTAGTGGTTTAAAGGCTGAAGATTATTTTATGTTCCGTTATCCCTCAGTGAGAGATTTCAAGAGGAGGGATAACAGAACATGAAGATAATCCTCACCCTTTAAACCACTAAGTTACGTGCCTGTGACTGTGAATGCCACTACGTTACGTGCCTGTGACTGTGAATGCCACTGGTCACGGGTTGGGGTTGGTACAGTATTTTACAGAGCTCAGTCTCCGTATAGTAACGTACAGGTATTTGAGAAACAGTTTACTGGTTCTAGGGGTGAAAAGGGTTTCTGTGTTTGTTATTCCCTACTGGGTGAAGAGTGGTATTATCAATGATGTACAGTATATCTGGTGGGAGGATTTAGGAGCGACACTAAAAGGGTCTGTCACCTCTCTGTCTGACACCGTGTTTATTCGCTCTGATTTTAGAGAACGAACACATAGTCAGTGGTGTAAAGTAACTGAGTAAAAAATACTTTAAAATACTACACATAGTATATATTGTAGTTTAGTTAGTTAATGTGGATCGTATTTTTTGGGAGTAAAAGTTTTACTTTTACTCAAATATATTCAAAAATGAATATATACTTTTTACTCCCATACATTTTCCCTGACACCCAAAAGTATTTGTTATATTTCAAATGTTTAGCAGGAGAGAAATGGTCCAAGATGAAACGTGGTCATCCCTACAGCCTCTGCTCTGGCGGACTCACTAACACAAATACTTAATTTGTACAGTGGCAAGAAAAAGTATGTGAACTCTTTGGAATTACCTGGATATCTGCATAAATTGGTCATAAATTTTGATCTGATCTTCATCTAAGTCACAACAATAGACAAACACAGTCTGCTTAAACTAATAACACACAATCATATATACGTTGTCATGAACCCTTGGATTTAATAAATGGTTGACCAAACGTTTTCTGAAGTTGTGGATCAGACCTGCACAACGATCAGGAAAACTGTTTTAGTTCAGCAATATTCTTGGGTGTAAAAATGGCGCAGGAGGACAGGGCAGCCGTTTTACAGGCGCCTAACCAATTGTGCTATTATGTGTTATTTTCGCATTATTTGTAACTTATTTTGTACATAATGTTTCTGCCATCATATCTTTCGGCAAAAAAATTGCTTCTGGATATCAGGACAGTAATCACTCACCTCGGATTGGACAAGGACTTCTTCTTCAACAAACAGGATGCACATGATGTACTTCAGACACCCGACCAGGCCCAAATCCCCATCATTGGCAGGAGAAGAAGACGCAGGTATAGGGGACTCAGAGCGGGGTGCCTTGTAAGGATCCGCCGACGGCGAGTGGGATATCTGCCTTTACCATCGGTACTACTAGCCAACGTACAATCATTGGACAATAAATTAGACGGGATATGATCATGAATATCCTACCAACGGTCTCTAGATTTTGCTCGCCAGAAGTAGAGTATCTCATTATATGCTGTAGACCTCATTATTTGCCGAGAGAGTTCATCTATATTTTTCGTGGCTGTTTATTTACTACCACAGACGGATGCTGGCACTGACCGCACTCAGTCAGCTGTATAAAGCAATAAGCAAACAGGAAAACGCCAATCCAGAGGCGGCGCTCCTAGTGGCCGGGGACTTTAATGCAGGGAAACTTAAATCAGTCTTACCAAAATTTTATCAGCATGTTAAATGTGCAACCAGAAGGAAAAAATTCGAGAAGCCTTTTTGGTTCTAAGTAGAACTCTTTTGGGTTCCATGTAGAACCCTCTGTGGAATGGGTTCTACATGGAACCCAAAATGATTCTACCTGGAACCAAAAGGGTTCTACAAAGGGTTATTCTATGGGGACAACCAAAGAACCCTTTTCAGTTCTAAATGGCACCTTTTTTTCTAAGAGTGTTAAGTGCCATTTGGTATAAGAAATGTTAAATAATTGATAACATTTACTTTTACTTTTGATATCTAAGCATATTTTATCATATACTTAAGCCATAAGGCACGAGGGGGTGTGGTATATGGCCAATATACCACGGCATCACGGAGTGCCTGGACACAGCCCTTAGCAGTGGTATATTGGCCATATACCACAAACCCCCGAGGTGCCTTATTGCTATTATAAACTGGCTACCAACGTAATTAGAGCAGTAAAAATTTATGTTTTTTTCATACCCGTGGTATACGGTCTGATATACCACGGCTGTCAGCCAATCAGCATTCAGGTCTCGAACCACCCAGTTTATAATATGTATTTTGATACTTAAGTACATTTTAAACCAGATAGTTTTCGACTTTAACTCATGTAGTATTTTACCAGGGAACTTTCACTTTTACTTGAGTCATTTTCTCTATTTTTACTTATACTTAAGCATGGCAATTGGGTACTTTTTCCACCACTGCACATAGTCATGGAGAGACACACATGTATGTATACACACGCACGAATGCACATATGCACATACTACTAAATTGAATGTGGTCATAGCGGAGTGTGACAATACTGGAGACAGAGGCCATCTCACACTCTTCCCTCTCACTCTGGTCACAGTAATGTGTTGTTAGTCCATTTCCACCGTGCTGCACCTTAGTATCTAAGTCGCTTACCCAAAGGTCAGAATCTCTCCTTTACATCTCCACCATATGTCCAGAATGGTAGACTTTCTATTTATGAGTTGGTAAACAACACATGGAAAATACAAGATTGGTTACAAATGTCACCTGCTGAAATATCAATGCAGTGACAATAGGGATCGATACCAGGCATATTGTTGATAAAGTCCTGCTGCTCTTTTCTATAGAGCTGTTTGCGTCATCACAGCCTCCAAACCATTCTTTTGTACCATGTGACCAACACCAGTATGGGGAGGGAAGAGTTCAGCATGGAACCTTTCTGGGTTGAAATGTTTTACGCTAACTTCTGTTCTGGGGATCTCTCTCTCTCTCTCTCTCTCTCTCTCTCTCTCTCTCTCTCTCTCTCTCTCTCTCTCTCTCTCTCTCTCTCTCTCAATTCAAGGGGCTTTACTGGCATGGGAAACATATATATTTACATTGCTAAAGCAAGTGAAGTAGATAATAAACACAAGTGAAATAAACAATAAAGATGAACAGTAAACATTACACTCACAGAAGTTAAAAAAATAATAAAGATATTTCAAATGTCATATTATGTACAGTTGAAGTCGGAAGTTTACATACACCACTCCACAGATTTCATGTTAACAAACTATAGTTTTGGCAAGTCGGTTAGGACATCTACTTTGTGCATGACACAAGTAATTCTTCCAACAATTGTTTACAGACAGATTATTTCACTTATAATTCACTATATCACAATTATGGTTAATGTACAAAAGGGAAAATAAATAAACATAAATATGGGTTGTATTTACAATGGTGTTTGTTCTTCACTGGTTGCCCTTTTCTTGTGGCAACAGGTCACAAATCTTGCTGCTGTGATGCACACTGTGGTATTTCACCCAATAGATATGGGAGTTTATCAAAATTGGATTTGTTTTAGAATTCTTTGTGGATCTGTGTAATCTGAGAGAAAAATGTGTCTCTAATATGGTCATACATTTGACAGGAGGTTAGGAAGTGCAGCCTAGTTTCCACCTCATTGTGTGGGCAGTGTGCACATAGCCTGTCTTCTCTTGAGAGCCAGGTCTGCCTACGGGGCCTCTCTCAATTGAAAGGCTATGCTCACTGTGTCTGTACATTGTCAAAGCTTTCCTTAAGTTTGGGTCAGTCACAGTGGTCAGGTATTCTGCCACTATGTACTCTCTGTTTAGGGCCAAATAGCATTCTAGTTTTTCAAGTAATTCTCTTTTTGTTTTCTCATGATTTGGTTTCTGTCTAATTGTGTTGCTGTCCTGGGGCTCTGTGGGCTCTGTTCGTGTTTGTGAACAAAGCCCCAGGACCAGCTTGCTTAGGGGACTCTTCTCTGGGTTAATCTCTCTGTAGGTGATGGATTTGTTATGGAAGGATTTGGAATCGCTTCCTTTTAGGTGGTTGTAGAATTTAACAGCTCTTATCTGGATTTTATATGCGGGTATCGGCCTAATTCTGCTCTGCATTTTGCGAATTCTTGGTTGGTGTGAGGACCCCAGACCTCACAAACATAAAGGGCAATGTGTTCTATAACTGATTCAAGTATTTTTAGCCAGATCCTAATTGGTATGTTGAATTTGATGTTCCTTTTGATGGCATAGAAGGCCCTCCTTGCCTTGTCTCTCAGATCGTTCACAGCTTTGTGGAAGTTACCTGTGGCGTTGATGTTTAGGCCGAGGTACGTATAGTTTTTTGTGTGCTCTAGGGCAACGGTGTCTAGATGGAATTTGTATTTGTGGTCCTGGCAACTGGACATTTTTTGGAACACCATTATTTTGGCCTTACTGAGATTTACTGTCAGGGCCCAGGTCTGGCAGAATCTGTGAAGAAGATCTAGGTGCTGCTGTAGGCCCTCCTTGGTTGGGGACAGAAGCACCAGATCATCAGCAAACAGTAGACATTTCACTTCAGATTCTAGTAGGGTGAGGCCAGGTGCTGCAGACTGTGTTAGTGCCCTCGCCAATTCGTTGATATATATGTTGAAGTCAGAAGTTTACATACACCTTAGCTAAATACATTTAAACTCAGTTTTTCACAATTCCTTACATTTAATCCTAGTAAAAAGTCCCTGTCTTAGGTCAGTTAGGATCACCACTTTATTTTAATAATGTGAAATGTCAGAATAATAGTAGAGTGATTGATTTATTTCAGCTTTTATTTCTTGTAACTGAGTCAGGTTTGTAGGCCTCCTTGCTCGCACAAGCCTTTTCAGTTCTGCCCACAAATGTTCTATAGGATCGAGGTCAGGGCTTTTTATGGCGGTTTTGGAGCAATGGCTTCTTCCTTGCTGAGCTGCCTTTCAGGTTATGTTGATATAGGACTTGTTTTACTGTGGATATAGATACATTTTTACCGGTTTCCTCCAGCATCTTCACAAGGTCTTTTGCTGTTGTTCTGGGATTGATTTGCACTTTTCGCACTAAAGTACGTTAATCTCTAGGAGACAGAACGAGTCTCCTTCCTGAGCGATATGACGGCTGTGTGGTCCCATAGTGTTTATACTTGCATACTATTGTTTGTACAGATAAACGTGATACCTTCAGGCGTTTGGAAATTGGAGTTCTTGGTTCATTTATTTTTATTTTCCCATGATGTCGAGCAAAGAGTTTGAAGGTAGGCCTTGAAATACATCTACAGGTACACCTCCAATTGACTCAAATGATATCAATTAGCCTATCAAAAGCTTCTAAAGCCATAACATCATTTTCTGGAATTTTCCAAGCTGTTTAAAGACACAGTCAATTTGGAATTGTGATATAGTGAATTATAAGTGAAATAATCTGTCTGTAAACAATTGTTGGAAGAATTACTTGTGTCATGCACAAAGTAGATGTCCTAACCGACTTGCAAAAAATATAGTTTGTTAACATGAAATCTGTGGAGTGGTTGAAAAATGAGTTTTAATGACTTCAACCTAAGTGTATGTAAACTTCCGAGTTCAACTGTATATGTTAAAGAGGGGGGGTGGGCTTAAGCTGCATCCCTGTCTCACCCCACGGCCCTGTGGAAAGAAATGGGTGTGTTTTTTGCCAATTTTAAGCGCACACTTGTTGTTTGTGTACATGGATTTTATAATGTCATATGTTTTTCCCCCAACACCACTTTCCATCAATTTGTATAGCAGACCCTCATGCCAAAATGAGTCGAAGGCGTTTTTGAAATCAATAAAGCATGAGAAGACTTTGCCTTTGTTTTCGTTTGTCAATTAGGGTGTGCAGGGTGAATACGTGGTCTGTCGTACGTTAATTTGGTAAAAAGCCGATTTGACATTTGCTCAGTATATTGTTTTCACTGAGGAAATTAACTAGTCTGCTGTTTAATGATAATGCAGAGGATTTTCCCAAGGTTGCTGTTGACGCATATCCCACGGTAGTTATTGAGGTAAAATTTGTCTCCACTTTTGTGGCTTGGGGTGATCAGTCCTTGGGGAAGATGCCAGAGCCAAGGATGATGTTAAAGAGTTTAAGTATAGCCAATTGGAATGTGTTGTCCGTATATATATAATAATTTCATTGAGGATACCATCAACACCACAGGCCTTTTTGGGTTGGAGGGTTTTTATTTTGTCCTGTAGTTCATTCAAGGTAATTGGAGAATCCAGTGGGTTCTGGCAGTCTTTAATAGTTGATTCTAGGATTTGATCATGTTTTTTCTGTTTGTTCTTTGTTATAGGGCCAAAAAGATTGGAGGAGTGGTTTACCCATACATCTCCATTTTGGATAGATAACGCTTCGTGTTAACTCTCTCTCTCTCTTTCTTTCTTCCCTCTCATTCTCGCTCTGTTTACCCCCCCCCCCCCCCCCCCCCCTCTCTCATCCCCTGTGTGCACTACAGGACCTGTGGTCCTTTGTCTAGATGGATGACATTTAATGGATGTCTCTCATCAGAATGCTAAAAGAGCCCCACAGCCAAATGGGAGAGAGAGAGAGAGAGAGAGAGAGAGGAATTGATAGCAATAAAGAGCCTGTGTCACGTGTGGGTGTTTGGACAGACCAAGGCGCAGCGCAGTAATAGTTCGACATCTCTTTTAACTAAGGATATTACTCAAAATGACGAACTATACAACAGAACAACTATACAATGAACGTAAACACACTTACTTGACAGACATGTAGACAATGAACCACACCTAGGGTGTGGAACATACAAACATAAGTAGGATCCCTAATTAGAGACAACGCATAGCAGCTGCCTCTAATTAGGGATCCAACACAAAACACTACACGGATGTAGAGCACATAGAACTGTCAGACTCTGACCATGGCCACATAGAGAAGCAAAAGGCTTCTCAATGGCCAGAGCCTGACAGTCCCCCCCCCCAAAAGGCACGGACTCCCGACCGCGATAATTACATCAAAAAATAATCACAAAAACATTTTGACATGGGAGGGTTGGGAGGGACAATCCACTTCGGTAGCGGTTCTGTCCCCGGTGAAGTGGACAACTTCCTCCCTGCCGCGGGTCTGATGACCAGTCCTGGACTGGGAACCGGTATGGCAAACGGCTCCGGCCATGGAGCGGGGCAGACGACCGGGCCTGGATTGGGCACCTGTGGTGCGGACTGCTCCGGCACTGGAGTGGAGCAGACGACCGGACCCGGACTGGGCTTCGGTGGAACGGACTGCTCGGGCACTGGGGCAGAGCAGACGTCCGGACCCGGATTGGGCGGCTCCGGGCTGTGGACCATCACGGGAGGCTCCGGGCTGTGGACCTTCACGGGAGGTCTGGTGCGGGGAGCCGGCACTGGGCGTACCGGACTGGGAAGGCGCACCGGAGGTCGGGTGCGGGGAGCCGGCACGGGACGTACCGGATTGGGGAGGCGCACCGGAGGTCGGGTGCGTGGAGCCGGCACTGGAGGCACCTGGCTGGGCGCACGCGCTGGAGGTCGGGTGCGGGGAGCCGACACGTGACGCACCGGACTGGGGAGGCGCACCAGTGGAGCGGACTACTCTGGTGCGGGAGCAGAGCATAGGTCCAGAACCCGGACTGGGCACCGGTGTAGCGGACTGCCCCGGCATGGGAGTGGAGCAGACGACCGGACCCGGACTAGGCACCGGTGGAGCGGACTGCTCTGGCACTGGAGCGGAGCAGACGACCGGACCCGGACTGGGCACCAGTGGAGCGGAGACCTGTTGTGGAAGGTTGGCACCGAACGACCCGGACTGGGGATGCACACCGTGGGCACCTTTGACTCCAGCTCCTTCCTCTCGCTCTCACACTCCTCCCAATTCCGCTACACAGCTCCACTATACTCCTATACACTCTTCGCAGTGGCTTCGCTCGTTTCTTCCTCCCTCTCCACATGGGGGGTGGTACTGGCGCTTCCTCTTCGCGGCCAGACCACCCCCATAGCCCCCCCCAATTTTTTTTAATGGGGTTGCTTTCGGGCTTCACTCCTTCCTGAGCCCCGACGACGCTGTCCTCCTTTTCTCTCCCGTAGCTCTTTCTCCCCCGTAGAGCTCTGCTTGGTCCTTTGGTGGTTCATTCTGTCACGTGTGGGTGTTTGGACAGACCAAGGCGCAGCGCAGTAATAGTTCGACATCTCTTTTAATTAAGGATATACTTAACGACGAACTATACAACAGAACAACTATACAATGAACGTAAACACACTTACTTGACAGACATGTAGACAATGAACCACACCTAGGGTGTGGAACATATAAACATATGTAGGATCCCTAATTAGAGACAATGCATAGCAGCTGCCTCTAATTAGGGATCCAACACATAACACTACACAGATGTAGAGCACATAGAACTGTCAGACTCTGACCATGGCCACATAGAGAAGCAGCCTGGCCTGGAAGAGAGGGGTAAAAGGTATTGATCGAGTTAGAGAACCATGGGGCATAAGAGAGGAAGTAGGGAACTCTATTGTTTTAATAACGAGAAATTAGTTTTGACCACCACATGGTACCTAACTACCGTATAATAGACGTGCTTGCGCAAGCATTGCATACAGCAGTAAATTCTTAATGGGTTACATATTGTCACGAGTCGGGATGGTGAGAGACCAAGGCGCGGCGCAGTTGAAGTTCGACATTTTATTTACTAAGTAAAACAAACACAATGACGAACTAACAAATGTAGAATACGAGCGTTACAAAAACAAACCATCAATGTAATCCAAAACGCACTCACACTCTTATTACCGTGACTGCGACCGATAACGACATGAAACGTACACATATCTACATTACCCGTGACTGGAAGAATATACAATGACCCACAAACCCAGTGTGGAAAATACCAACATATGTAGGATCCCTAATTAGAGACAATGCACTGCAGCTGCCTCCAATTAGGGATCCAAACCAACCCCCACACAGAAACAGAAATAATAGATCTGTCAGACTCTGACCAAGGCTATATAGAGAAGCAAAAGGCTTCTCTATGGCCAGAGCCTGACATATATATTTAAATATTGAGGGGGCTGTTTTTATTTATTTATTCTGACAATGCTGTAGCAGTGAAATACTACGCGAAGATAAGGGCCACATACAATACCTCTATTCAGACAACATGGATTCACCCCAGTTTGCATTCGCAGCTGTATAGGAAGCCAAGGCTGTTTTCTCTATGGAATGCATTTCCTAGAAGTAGGTTTGAACAGCGGAATGGAACAGTAAGTGTGTGTAGTCCAAGGTGCTGAGTCACTATTCCAACCCTCTCTCTCTCTCTTTTAGTCACTCTCTCTCTTCCTCCCCTGCATCGACTTCACCCTCTCCTCGCTTCTCCCTCTCTTCCCTTCCTTCTTTATTGACCATGTTGTCCAGTAATGTATTTATTTATTGGATGAAAAGTTCCCTCTGAACAAACAGGGGTATTTTTTTTTCCGCCAACCAATACTTGCTCAGCATGAATATTGATTGGTTTGGACCATGAGACAATCTCGTAGCTTGCTTTCTCTGACCTGCAGGTCAACTGGCAGGACCATAGCAACACTCTAACACATCTTGTCCTGTATTCTGAGCTGATGTTGAGAGAGAGAGAGAGAGAGAGAGAGAGAGAGAGAGAGAGAGAGAGAGAGAGAGAGAGAGAGAGAGAGAGAGAGAGAGAGAGAGAGAGAGACTATTAAAGAATCAATTACTGTTCCTCATGTTTACTGTGGTATAGCTAACAAAGAGACTGGTGGTCTCAAGTACCATAGACACAATCAGAACACTGAGCTTAGATGAAAGTGAGGAAGTCTACCTGTATGTTAACAGTATGTTACTACTGACAACAGAGATGACTCTCAACTTGAATGTGCTGCTAAAATGTATTTATTGTGTTAATATTTGATAAGTTAATATATGTTTTCTGTCAGCGGTGTATATAAATAATGCAAAATGCTTTAGCTGAGGATTTGCACACGGTGGTTCTTTGTAAACTGTATTCCTGATTCTTCTCTGAAGGCTTTTTTCCCCCCCCAGTTTGCCTATTGTATTGGTGTTTTAGCATAATATATAATATTGTAGGAAAATACTGTAACAGTTACTATAGGTAGCTAGTAGCATCGCTAGCGTCATCTCTAAGTGTATTTTCAAGGCATGATGCATATTTGAGCAGGACTAGGGGTTAATATCTGTCACATGCTGAAAACACTTCATGCATATTGAGGTATATGCTGTATAGTGGCTTCAGGGTATCTAGTAGCATCTTTAGCATAATCGCTAACTCCTACAATCAAATCGTCAAGGCACGATGCATCTGTGAGGTGAATCTGGGGTTAATACTGTAATGTGACATGCAGATGACAATACGTAGGACAGGGAAAAAACTAAGTAGGCTAGGTAATTGCCATGCTCTGGGTGATTTTATTCATTGGTAATTTGCATAACTACCGTAGCAATACACTAATTCCATACTTAAACCTTTTGTGCTGTAATGAATGCTAATTATCATGATTATAGACCATAGAACAACATTATTTTAGTGGCTTGCTAATGAATAATGTTGTATAATTGCATGAATGTATCTTTTTATTTACCGTGATCTGTGTAGCTACCCACTCCTTGGGCCTTTTCTTCAACGGAGAGTCTACTCATCTTAATGAATGAATGAATGTACCTCCTTATAGTACAGGTTCCTTAACGATCCTCTATGGCACAGTGTCACAGACCAAAATTTTGGTTTGTTAACGTACAATTTATCAAGATTTTTGACTGTTAATTACTTCGTAGATAGATGGTAATAGATGGTAGATAGCTAATAGTTGTGAATATGTTCCAAATAACAAAATAAATCATCGGCCTTAATAACCAATGTCCAAATAAGTTCACACACTGCACATTTTAATTTTCCTTCAATATTTCCGCATATTATATATTTTAATACACAATTAATAACAGGATTATTTAAATACTATAACAAAGTGGTAATCATCCAAATATTGGGATATGCAAAGGCTCTTAAGGAACTTATACTCTTGTGTTAAATGTTATTTTATTCGGTTATTCTCAAGTAAATAAAGAATTTAATCAAGAATCAATTAAGTTAAAAGAAAATTTAATTCAAAAGGTTCAATCAATAAGTAATCAAATCCTAGCTAAAACTAGCAGAAACAAATCAAAAGGCAAACCCAATCAAATAGTTCCACAGGTTGTTCTGGTGGAGTGGTTTCTGGTCTGTCTGTGTCCTTGTGTTGGGTAGGGGAAGGGGTTTGGTCTGGGCAGGCAGCAGTTTGTATGGGTTGGCAGTTGTGGTGGCCACTGCTGTATCCAGGGTTGGCGAAGCGGTTGTTTTTAACCCAGCATTTTGTAGGAATACCCTAACTCCCCAAATCAAACGCAGAGAATAAGTTTGAGCACCATACACAACTACTTATAAACTTACTTTCATTATTAATTAGTTGCCTACAAAAACTAATTAGCATATCATTGTATTAATATGGAACTGGGCCACCAACATCGCTCACTAAGTCAATGTCACGTTGACTTGTTTTCCTCATCTTCTCTCACTAAGTCTTTAAATCAGGTTAGTGTACACTCTTAGAACATATTTCTTAACACATCCGTGTGTCTAGTTAGGACGACACATGTTGCGTTACTTCTAACACAATCACTGTGTTGGCACAACATAATTTGTGTGTTGTCTAAGTTGGTTTTCCTGGATTGAATATCTAAAATCTTTCAAGAAGGATATTTGGCATGTACATCATTTGTTTAATCTAAGATTTTGTATGTGGAGCGCTGTATAAAAAAAAAAAGGCTACTTTCATCTACACGTCTTCCCCTGGCATTTACTAAAGTGGATTTTAGTTGAGTACAACACAATATGTGTGAAAAACATGTGTCTAGTTAGGGACGACACATGTTGTGTTACTTTTAACATAATCAGTGTGTTAATAAATGTACACAAATCATGTGTGTGCCAACAAGGTGATCGTGTTAAAAGTAGCACAACATGTGTCGTCCCTAACCAGACACACCGACGTGTTAAAAAAAGAACACCACAAGTGTTGTTTTTAACACTTCTGTTCAAGTGTATGCAGCAGGCGTGAACCAATCAGAAGTCACAGAGGGAGAGCGAGAGAGCGAGAGAGAGTGATGACTAAGAATATCTATATCTCCCATAGCCACATTACTCACTGTGTGATGAATTTTTGGTATATTTTTGCTCATACTCTCCATGGATAGTAATTTACTCCAGAGTTTGGTTTAATTTGTTGTAATTATATTCTGCTAAAGTATTAATTAAAATGATTAATGAAATGAAAGTTAGGTCTATCCCTCAAAATACGATTATAATGAAACGATATCACTATTCAAGTAAACAACTAAATATGGTGACTTGCGAATGTGTGTTGTTCCTATACACGATATGTGGGATTAAATGATAATTTATAGTCTCTTTGATTATGCACTTAAACTGATCATTTTAAATTCCTGTTCATGTTCTTGGTCTTATTGAATTGTAGTTTGTGTCCTCTTTCTTGTAGTGTTTTGTGAGTTTCTTCATCTTCTACAGTGCCTTCAGAAAGTCCTCCTTTACTTTTACAGGCTGAATACAAAATGGATGATTTTTTGGACAAAATAAAAACATGTTTTTAGAAATACAGCAATTTCTAATTGACGTACGTATTCACACCCCTGAGTAAAACTTTGTAGAAGCACTTTTGGCGACAATTACGAATGTTTCTTTCTGGGTAAGTACTGTGTCTAAGAGATTTGCTCACCTGTATTGTGCAACATTGGCCCATTGTTACTACTCTGTCAAATTGGTTGTTGATCATTGCTAGACAACCATTTTCAGGTCTCGCCACAGAACTCGGCCACTCAGGAACATTTACTGTCTTCTTGGTAAGTAAGCCCAGTGTATTTGGCCTTGTGTTTTAGGTTCTTGTCCTGCTGAAAGGTGAATTAATCTCCCAGTGTCTGGTAGAAGGCAGATTGAACCAGGTTTTCCTCTAAGATTTTTCCTGTGCTTAGCTCCATTACGTTTCTTTTTATCCTGAAAAACTTCCGTCCTTAACTATTACAAGCACACTCATAACATGATGCAGCCAATACTATGCTTGAAAATATGGAGAGTGGTACTCAGTAATGTGTTGTATTGGATTTGCCCCAAACATAACACTTTGTATTCAGGACAAAAAGTGAATTGCTTTGCCACATTTTTTGCAGTATTACTTTAGTGCCTTGTTGCAAACAGGAAGCATGTTTTGGAATATTTTTTATTCTGTACAGGCTTCCTTCTTTTCACTCTGCCAATTATTAGGTTAGTATTTTGTAGTAACTACAATGTTGTTGCTCCATCCTCAAATTTTCTCCTGTCACAGCCAACTCTATAACGGTTTTAAAGTCACCATTGGCCTCATGGTGAAATCCCTGAGCGGTTTCCTTCTTCTCTGGCAACTGAGTTAGGAATCTTTGTTGTAACTGGCTGTATTGATAAACCAACCAAAGTACAATGAATAACTTGCTCAAAGGGATTTTCGATGTCTGTGTCACGTATTCTCTCTCGGCATTCGAGGTCACCAGTCTGCTCATCTTTACCTGTCACCATCGTTACACGCACCAGCGCTTCATCAAACTCACCTGGATCTATCACCTGCCTGATTACCTTCCCTATATCTGTCACTCCCTTTGGTTCTTTCCATAGGAGTTATTGATTCTGTTACCTTTCAACTCTTCATTTTTTATTGATTTTAAAAACACAATTCCACTTTTACATTATGGGCTATTGTGTGTAGACCAGTGACAAAACTATTTAAAAACCAGACTGTAACACAACAAAATATGGTGGTATGGGCACAATGGTATGGGCACAATGCAGGAGGCCGGGAGTATGGGTGTTTCATCTACGGGCCTCCCCTCTGTGTCATACAGCCGGGACAGTGCGTCTGCCTTCACGTTTTAGTACCTGGAATACTGTATATGACAAGGTGAAATTGAATCGTGTGAAGAACATTGCCCACCTGGCTTGACGAGGGTTGAGCCTCCTCGCTGCCCGGATGTACTCCAGGTTATGGTGGTCAGTCCAGATGAGGAAAGGGTGGTTAGCCCCCTCAAGCCAATGTCTCCACGCGGTCAAGGCCTTGACAACCACTAACAACTCCTGATCACCCACGTCATAGTTTTGCTCCGCCGGCGGAGCTTGGGTGGCGAACCCGAGCGTTGGAACAGTACCGTGCCTACCCCCACCTCGTACGCATCCACCTCCACTATGAACTCCAAAGAAGGGTCCGGATGGGCCAGCACTGGGGCCGAGGTGAACAAAGCCTTCAGGTGACCGAAAGCTCTGTCCGCCTCTGCCGACCAGCGGAGACGTGACGGACCCCCCTTTATCAGTGAGTTGATGGGAGCCGCCACCTTGCCAAAGCCTCGGATAAACCACCGGTAGTAGTTGGTAAACCCAATAAAGCGCTGCATTTCCTTAACCGTAGTTGGAGTCGGCCAATTACGCACAGCTGAAATGTGGTCACTCTCCATCTCCACCCCAGAGATGGAAATGTGATATCCAAGGAAAGAGATGGACTGTTGGAAAAACAGACACCTCTCAGCTTTGGCATACAGGTCATGCTCCAGCAGTCACCCAAGCACTTTGTGCACAAGGGACACATGCTTAGAGCGCGTAGCAGAATACACCAGGATGTCATCGATGTACACCACTACGCCATGCCCGAGCAGGTCCCTAAATACATTGTCCACAAAGGCCTGGAAGACTGATGGAGCATTCATTAACCCGTATGGCATGACAAGATATTCATAATGTCCTGAGGTGTTGCTAAATGCTGTCTTCCACTCATCTCCCTCCCTGATACTCACCAGGTTGTACGCACTCCTGAGGTCTAATTTCGTGAAGAAGCATGCCCCATGCATTGATTCCATCACAGTGGCAATAAGGGGTAGGGGATAACTGTACCTCACTGTGATCTGATTGATGGCCCGATAATCAATGCATGGGTGCAGACCCCCATCCTTATTCTTCACGAAAAAGAAACTCGAGGAGGCGGGTGAAGTGGAGGACAGTATGAACCCCTGACGCAGGGATTCAGAAACGTATGATTCCATAGCCTCCGTCTCCGCCTGCGACAGGGGATATGCATGGCTCCTGGGAAGTACAGCGTCTACCATGAGGTTTATCGCACAATCCCCCTGCCAGTGGGGTGACAATTTGGTCAGCTTATTTTTTGGAGAAGGCGTCAGCCAAATCGAGGTACTCGGGGGGGAATGTGCATGGTGGAGACTTGGTCTGGACTTTCCACCGTGGTGAGAACCAGGTGTGAGAAATGACCAGACAAGACAAATGGAATATGGAAAAGAGGATCGGCTGTGGCTAGAAGGCCGGTGACAACGAGCACCGAAGCATGCCCAAACAAGGGGAGAGGGCAGCTTCGGAGGGAGTCGTGACACATACAATACAGTATAACTCAGTATTTTTTTATATTTTTTTTATATAGTCATTTTTGCTAATCTTTATCAAGGGTGTCAATCATTTTGGACATGACTGTATGTGACATGAAGCATAGACATACGAATCCTGGAAGAATTCCATCATTGCATCCAAGACATTCCATACTTTATGTTCTGTTTTTTACATGACAGCTTTTGACGTGGGATTGAATTTGTAACAATGGTAACAATGCTGTGTTTAAGCTCTGAGGACCTCTGCTATGGGACCTCAGTACTGAAACATGACCTAGAGTGTTTTCAGAGTGCAAGAGAAGAGCTTTGTTCCTGTCATGTCTGTCAGATGTGTGTGTCTGTGTGTGTTTGTGCATTTGTGCGTGAGTGTGTGTGTGTGTTCGTGTGCTTGTGTATCTGTTTTGCTTAACGGCCTGTATCTGCAACTGAGGGACAGTTTTCCTCTATGCACCAGTGACTTTAAACTTTACCGTATATAACTACACTGCACATATTCCAGTGTTAAATTTAACACTTTTAAGAGTTAAATTAACACACTGGTTAGTGTAAAGCCTTATTACATATTTTACAGATTGCCTTGCCTTCATTTGTTAGTGGCAGAGAGATGATTGTTGCAGTATTTTGTTATTTTATACAAATATTTTTGTAATATTTTTTATTACAAAAATAAACATTTGTATTTTTATTTTGTAATAAAAATACAAATGCATTTATTGTAAATCAATACAAATGATTTAATAGTGATGGGCAGTCGGAGTCTTTTTGGTTAGGTGGCTCAGTTCATGTTCATGGGCTCCCGAGTGGCACAGCGGTCTAAGGCACTGCATCTCAGTGCTAGAGGCGTCACTACAGACCCTGGTTTGATTCCCATTGGACGTTGCACAATTGGCCCAGAGTCCAGGTTAGGCCGGGGTAGGCCGTCATTGTAAATAAGAATTTGTTTTTAACTGACTTGCCTAGTTAAATAAAGGTTAAATAAAAATACAAAAAATTTAAAAGAGCTGGCTCATTTGGTTCAACATCTTTAAGAATAGAACCATGAAAGAATTACTAATATTCAATGTAAAGCCTAAAAGATAGACTACCATTATGTCAAATAAAATGTTACTTTTTGTGCATCAGCACAAACACTAAAACCCACACACACGTGGGCAGGCAGCCACCTTAAATGGGATCCCCATTTAGAGACAACGCAGTGAAGCTTCCTCCAATTGGGGACCAAACAACAAAACTCACATAGAGTTATCCAGAGAGGTCTCTGGACACTAAACCTGCAAACATTGAAGTGTCCAGAGACCTCTCTGAACACTAACCCTGAATCTATGCAAAAACATGGATATTGAAACAAACAATGCTGGGAAATATGTAGTTTTGGTTTGACACTGGTGTTATTTTAGTTGAACACTTTAGGAGTTAACTTAACACCTGAATCAACACTAGAAATGGTGAAAAATTAACACTAGGTAACACTGGCCAATTTGCTGTTTATCAGTGGGCGGGACCGAGGCTGGGGAGCCTCTCTGATTGACAGAGAGATAAATGCCTGCCTGGCAGAGATGTGAGGCAGTGTCTCAAATGGCACCCTATTCCCTATATAGTGCACTACTTTTGAATAGGGCTCTGGTCAAAGGCAGTGCACTAAATAGGAGATAGGGCACCATTTGTGATGCAGACAGAGACCTCTGCCTGAGAAAAGGCTGTAGCTGTAGTAGCACTCTGGTAAGCAGATACTTTCCCTCCAGGCATTTCCTGTCAGTGTTGATGTTGTTACAACGTGCATTATGGCCGAAGGCAGAACCACTATATGTACAGCTGTTTAGAAAGTAAAGGATTGGTGGTGATATCTGTGTTAAAGCTTTTGTGACAAAGATGTTTTTGACTCTGGACAATCACTGATTATAAAGGGAGAGGCAGCCACGTAGCAGATACCAACACTTGGACAAGCTAAACACCTTCTTGACTTCACACAACAACAAACCGCTGACGTGGCCCCCCCATTGAACAAGAAGACTGTGTGCTCCCGATCTCCGTGGCAGACATGAGCAAGACGTTTAAGCATGTTAACCCTCGCAAGGCAGTCGGCACAGACCGTATCCCAAGTCGCCTCCTCAGAGAATGTGCAGACCAGATGGCTGGAGTGTTTACGGACATATTCAATCTCGATATCCCAGTCTGTTGTCCCCACTTGCTTCAAAATTTCCACCATTCCTATACCCAAGAAAGCGAAGGTAACTGAACCAAATGACTATCACCCCTTGGCAATCATTTCTGGTATCATGAAGTGCTTTGAGAGGCTAGTTAAGGATCATATCCCCCCACCTTATCTAGAAGGTGGACAGTACAGGTGCATCAGAGCTGGGGCAGAGAGACTGATAAACAGCTTCTATCTCCAGGCCATCAGACTGTTAAACAGTGACCAATAGCCGGCCTCCTCCCAGTACCCTGCCCTGAACCTTAGACACTGGCTGAATCCCAAATCACGCAATTCCCCTAGCCCCTCACTTTTGCAGGTTCATACGCACCTACGCCATTTGCACAAGTGTCCCAAAGCTGAGGGAGTGAAAGTTAAAGTGTGTAGGGGCTAATTAGACCCTCAGATAGTCACTTGAACCAAGCCGGCTGGAGGCTTTAGAGAGAAGTGCTATCCCGACACGCACTAGGATATTTTTGGAGAAATTTCATACAAAAGAATGGAGAAGCATGCAATATTATATGCCACATGTATTAATTTATGTCTGATTTCGAGACTTGACAGAAGTAACAGATGAATACCTCCCAAATGGAATGTAAAACGTGAGGGGGGATTTGTTCATTTGAATTTCATGCTTGTTTTATTATTTCGAAGTGGAACACGAATTGCATCATTCAAGTCGGATTGTGTCCCGAAGTTCATTGGTTTATTTATCCCATTGCCACTCTCTGGAAGTCACCCTCAGAATTTCGTCAACAACACGTAACAACGGAGGGCCCTCCGAGCGAGTTGGTAGAGGCGATGGGGTGGTTTGGTATTCACAGACAGTCACTAGCCGGCTACCACTCGGTACTCCAACCTGCAACCTCCAACAACCTTAAAGACTGCTGCCCTATGTACATAGATTCATTTCAAAATGTTTACACACTGTTTTACCCAATTTACATATACTTTATATACGGCTGATCCTATATAACTACTGCTATACACACCTTTTCTATTTACATACTGTCCACACTATCTATACATTAATCACATACATACAGTGCACAATTCAGTATATATTTATATTCCAAACTCTGGTCCAGAAGCTAATTTCCTGCAATTCTATCTATTTTGCTATGGGGTTTTGTACTGTGTATTTAAATACTGTATTCTCAACATTCTCATTCTAATATTTATACTACTTACTGTTAATTGCATTTTTGTTACACTGTTTTAACACACCACATATTTATTTAAATACCGGATTCTTGACATAGCTCACTCTAATATTTCTATGGCTAACAATAACATTTCCCAGGACATAGACATACAGTATATGCAATAATATTTCACTAGCATTGGACTTGATAGACTACAATGAACACATTATGGAAGATAGCTTTTTTTTATTTGTAGACTTTTACAAGGCTTTTTTGGTTTTGGTCAATATTTTCAAAGTGTAATTAAGACACTTTACAATAATAGTAACAGCTCGGTTATTTTGTTTCCTATGGAACTTCACAGAGATTTGACATTAAATGCGGAATTAAACAAGGATGCCCAATTTCTCCTTTCTTATTTTTATTGGTCACACAAGTATTCAGATACAAGATAAAGAGATAAAATGTTCACAATTGGCTGACGACACCAACATTTTTTTGAAAGATCATAATGATGGAAAGCTATTGAGTGTATTAATGCCTTCTCACATGTATCTGGTTTTTCTCTGAATATTAGGAAATGTGAATTATTTGCGTTGAAAACGTGTGACTTAAACTCAGTATGTAATATAATATCTCTGTAAAAGATGTGATTACATATCTTGGTATTAAAGTTAGCAAAGATAAGAAAGAAAAGGGCCAACTTAAATTTCTCTCCTATTGTAGAGAAAATTGTAAAGAGATTTAACTCCTGGTTATTAAGAGATCTTTATTTTCTGGACGTGTACTTTTGTCAAAATCTGAAGGTGTGTCCAGATTAGTTTATACCTCCCTTGCCTTGGATGTTCCTCTGTCAGTAACTAACATGGTTGATACTAAATTATTAACCTCATTATTTAAGAACAGCGGCACCCAAAGTGAGGGAGGGTTGAATGCTCTGGATATTAAAACCTGTAATATAATCTTTGCGATCAAATGGATACGAAATTATTTGAGAAATAAGGATTGCATTTTGGAATATAATCCCTAATATAAAATTCTAACAGATTGGTGGTCTAGAATTCTTACTCAAATGCACTTTTATTTTGGTAAGATCCCTATTAAGCTTGCTAACTTTCAGAAACAAGTACTTCTAACTTGGAACCTCATGTACAAACATACTTTTTCCCCACATAGATAAACTATCTGGAATAATAAAGACATAAAATACTAAAACAAGTCTTTGTTTTTCCAGAACTGGTTTGACAACAGCATTATCTGGGTTAAACAATTATTGAATAATGAAGGACAACTATATGATTATGCAGAATTCATGAGAACTCACAATGTTACATTCACTCCTGAGGAGTTTCAAATAGTTGTTAGAGCCGTCCCTAAAGGTGCTATTCTTCTTTTAAGAGAATATAACAATACTCCAAGTGCAACTGCTTAGGATATTGTAGCCTCAATACAGCTAGAAGGAATTTACATTTTTAAACGATAAATGTAATAACATGTATATAAGAAAACTATGTCAAGATGTTACTATTCCCCCTGCTAAAATGTACTGGAATGCAGCCATAGGACAAGTGAACTGGAACAAAGTATCGTTGTTGTCTGGCAAATATTGTATATCTAATAAGGCGAAAGAAGTATCATACTGTTAGGGGTGCTGGGATAAAAAGGGATCCAAGAGCAGATAACTACATTTATTGTCCAAAAAGCAAAGAAATGAAACAAAACACAAATCTAAATGGCAGCCGAGCCACCAAGCGAAGGGCAGGACAGAGGCGAACTCCAAGGGGCAGGCAGGGGTCAAAACCAGAGGCAGATCCACAGCCCCGGGGGTAGAGCCAAGTCAATAGTCCAAAACAAGAACAGAAGATCAAAACCGGGTGAGCAAGCCGAAACAGGATGAGTACAGGGACTGGGCAAATCAGAGGGGAAAAAACAAGATTAAATAAACAGACAAGGAATGAAAGCTAGATCAAGACTGGTTTTAGGACAGTAGTGAAACGGACGGTAACCAGAGAAGCAAAGAAAGAGAGAAGCATAGTAGATCAAAAATCAATGCAAAATGGGAGACAGGTGTGTGTAAGGAGAGCAGAGCACTGATTGGAATGAGGTGCAGCTGTGATGGCAGAGTGAGAGAAGCTGACAATTAAGGCACAAAACAAACACAACAGAAAGGCTGATGATCAAACCTGACACATACAAACTCATTCATAGAATCTACCCTGTAATGACCATTATTATACACCGTTTCAAAATAGCTATTGATAACAAATGTGTATTTTGTGGTTGTGAGCCAGAAACTCAACCATTTATTTATGGGACTGTTCTTATGTCAGAAGATGTTTGGAGTGAGCTAGAACATGTTATCTTAAAAGAAACTACTATTAATGTTAATTTGATGTTCTGTTTTTGATCCAGGTGATATGGACCCTGATTTAACTTTAGTTGTTAATTAGTTTATTTTTCATGGAAGATTCTTTATCCATAAAATGAAGAACAAACCCCTCTTCACATTGTTTAAGATCAGTAAATGTAAAAACAAAACATTTTTTGACAAATTTTATAATGTATCTCGATTTGTAATATCCCTGTATGTTAGGTTTATGTACTCTTGTTTGTATATGTATGTTTTTGTATTTGTTTTCTTCATTAAAAAAAGTATAATAAATTGAACGCTCTGATCAACCCTACTCCTCGGCCAGAGCGTCTTGTGTGCTCTCTGAACGCTCCGAGAGCAAAGCAGATTTTCTGGCAACGCTCTGGCAATCTAAATTAAATTTACAAACACACCCAAAATCGTAAAATGTTTAGCTAGTCATTTGTTATGCTAACAAGCTAGCAAGAGGTTGCATAGCAACAGCATCAACTTCCGGCAGACAGGCGAATTTAGTCTCTCTGTGAAAACACAGAGAGACTAAATTATTTTATAATTTGAATTTTTTGATTGATCAAATATTTAGGGAAGCCAGGCTACATGTTACTGCTCTGGCCTTGAAAAATAAATAATTGCACTGATTGATAGCAAGGGGATATTTGTGAACAAATGCCATTGTCAAGGCTACGACAGCACCAGTGCAATGAGTGGAGTTTAATCAGGTGTTCAAAAGCTCCTATCACCCTGATAACCTAATGCTTTTTAGGTCGATTTTTACGAGTTTTATTTTAGATGGTTTAAAGGAATGGTGATTAAAACAGCCTACAGCAGTTCTGCAACATCTTTACGTGAGCATCTTGTTCTACTTAATTAACACGTTTAACTGTGTAGGAAGCTCTGTGACAGGTTATCTACAGATGCAAAGATATCATCTTTGGCAGACAACGGTTATTGTGGGCTCAAACTAAAAAAGTGTGATTTGTGATTTTCTTCATACTGGTGAACCGGAGTTTGAAATGCATGGTTGCAATACCAACAGTCCCTTATCTCTGGTATATCTTGGCATGCATCATTCAAGACTTGAGTTACAGGACAGTTGTATTTTCATTGTTTTATCTATTGGTTATTTTACTAGGCAAGTCAGTTAAGAACATATTCTTATTTTCAATGACGGCCTAGGAACAGTCGTCAGTATGCTGTTGTGTCGAACATTTCATTTACATTCTGCAATGTTTTAATTTACAACTTTTATTACTGAAAAAGTAATAACATTATTGCCGCAAGCCAGAAGTCTAAATCATGGCAGCCTTGGGACACTGTGCATAGCTTCATGAAATGTTAGGCTTAACATGAGAAAATAATGACCAAATAGGCCAACCAATAAACATTTATCCATTAGCTGAAGCAAAGCTATAGGATACATGCCCTGGCAGCACAGAAAGCCTGTCATCGATTCGATAGGGCTGAAATCTGACCTTGCGGGGGAGTTCAGAGAAACTACGTTATGCCAGCGTAGGCAACACTGGCCAATTTTTGCTGTGTGTACACGACCAGTGAATTTTGATTTAATTTGTGGATCTCTCTCTTTTCACCGCCCTATCATTGCATACAACAAACCCACATGCTGACAGACAGAGTGTGTATAGGTGCTATTTACAGTACAACTTTGTACTTGGCCATAACACAGATTACTTCTAATATTCACTGTGAACTCAGAACAGTGGTTGCCATGGAAACGCAGTGTGTGTATCCTAGGGCCTGTGGGTCTATAGGAGTTGGTGTTGGTGTGTGTGTGTGTGCATCAATTGTGTGTCTGAGTGCTGTGAATGTGTGTCTGCGCCTGTGTGTGTGTGTGTGTGTGTGTGTATGTGTAGTGAAGCTGGAGTTCTCAGATAAGACTGGTGTCTCCATGGCTGAATAAAGGACATGCAGTGTTGCTCCACTGAAAGAGGCCGACACAGTTATCAAGGAGTACGGGGACCCATACAAGACAGACGGAGTACTGGAATCAAAACACAACCAGGGAGATGGACAAGAGAGAAATAGACCTAATAACACATTCATTAGTCTACAAACCCTCCCTGGAGCCATTACACAAGCTTTCAACGGACTTTCAACGGACCATACACAATGGTGTTGGTCTCTTATCGAGAAAAAAAACGCACATTCATTTCCGAGGGCTTGGATTCTGTGAATGTCTGTGTATAATAATTATGCAAAATTCATGGCAGAGCTTGTTATATGTCATAAAACATTGGGCTGTGAAAGGGTAGTTTCTTATTGTTTGGTCCATTGTTGAGCTCCAGCATCAGATAGACTATTCAGTCTTGTAATTAAAATACAATATTCACACGGACATCAAACACCCCATTATTACATCATTTGCTTCTTGTCTTTTTCCTAATTAATTCCTTTCAATTGGCAAACCCTCTCTTTTTATTCTATAAGCTAATCACTAATACAATTTATTTATTTGCCGGTTTATTCGTCAAACCCTGTTGAAAGTGTTTTCATTTTAGCCAAGCCTTCTGCTGCATTCAGCTGATGTAAATGGGAGCTGTGTGTGTGCGTGAGTGCGTGTGTGTATGTAGTTGCTTGTGTGCGTCAGACAGGTTTACAGACAACCGCCTGCCTCTGCTCTGCAGCTGCTGTGGGTCAGTAGCCATTGTTTGGGAACATAATAAAAATCTATTAGAGGTTTGACTGCCAGACTTCCTGGGCAGAAACCTGCTGTTAGACTGCTGTGTATGCCTGTGGCGGTGCCACTCTTCACGGGCATCCAGATTGGCAGAGCTAATCACACACTGCCCCAAGCCCTCAGCTGGGAGGCCCAACGTAACTGCAATCCTGAAAGGCTGCATGCTGTACTGGTTTAGGGCCAATGTACTCTGAATGCAGGGTTAGTAAGAGAGAGTAGGCTGTTAGGGCTGTGAGTGTGTACAGGCTTTAGTTTAAAGGCCTGGACTGACACACCTTTCTCATCTAATCAAGCTGACAGTGAACAGTTGATTAGGGGAAGCATGTTGTCTCCTCTCCTTCATCTCAATAATATCAACAATAAATTGTCTTCTCTCCCTTGTCTCTGTGAAAACCTGTCCTAAAAATTACTGCTTAAAAGCAGTAACTCCCCATTACTGACCTATACATACAGTCATGTGTAAAAGTAAGTACACCCCCTGGAACGTTCTCTTTTTTATGTTGTATTTTTTTACATATTTTGACAGATGGATATGTAATCTTCACTTCAACACTATAGGTTACCCAATTTAACAAATCACACACACACAAAAAAACAACTTTGAAAATGCCTTTTTCTTATGCTGAAAAGGTTAGTACACCCCTACCTTGACCATCACATAAAATGGCTAAAATTAGAATTAGTTACCAAAACAAGTGCAAATGATTAGAAAACATTAGAGAGAAATTTAGGAGTGTCCAGCCTTCCATAAAGATAAGAAAATTGGTCTGGTTTGGTCTTAACCATATGGGTGTGTGGTAACACATCATTCAAAGATCAAAAGACCTACCCGAGGCCCTCAGAAGAAATATGTTTTATTCCCATGCCGTACCCTGTGGACGGCGCTTAATTGGAGCCAATTTCCTCCTACAACAGGACAATGACCCAAACCACAGCTCCAAACTATGCAAGAACTATTTAGGGAAGAAGCAGTCAGCTGGTATTCTGTCTATAGTGGAGTGGACAGCACAGTCACCGGATCTCAACCCTACTGAGCTGTTGTGGGAGCAGCTTGACCGTATGGTACGTAAGAAGTGCCCATCAAGCCAATCCAACTTGTGAGAGGTGCTTCAGGAAACATGGGGTGAAATCTCTTCAGATTAGCTCAACAAATTGACAACTAGAATGCCAAAGGTCTGCAAGGCTGTAATTGCTGCAAATGGAGGATTCTTTGACGAAGCAAAGCTTGACGGACACAATTATCATTTCAACCTTGTCAACGTCTTGACTATATTTCCTATTCATTTTGCAACTACAGTAATTTCATGTATGTTTTCATGGAAAACAAGGACATTTCTAAGTGACCCCAAAATTTTAAATAAATGCCTCTTGAGTTTAGTTTATGTAATCCGTTACTCCCCAACCTTGCGTGCGACATACGCCTAGTTTCCTGAAATGAGTCACATTTGGCTAAAGAAGCTTTCTAGAAAATACTCTGGATGTGTGTGTGTGTGTGTGTGTGGGCATGCATGTGTGTGTGTGTGTCTGCATTACAGGTTGAAGGAAGGGAAAGAGACCGTTAATGGCCAGCAGTGGAACATTAGGAGATGATTAGTCTCTAGCCCCAGAATTCCCAGAGTTCCCCACTAAGCCTGTGATCACCATGGCTCTTCGATTTAGTTCTGCCTCTGGATCCCGGGGGTGTGATGATACAGGTCAGTTTGCTGCTGAGTTTGACCGTAAAGTAGAGCCCAACACCCCCACGTCCAATCAGAGAGAGGGTCAGTGTATAGACAGGGTTGGATTGGCTGTAGCTTCATCACTGTCAGACATGCATTACAGTGTAAATCTTTAGTATAGACTCTTCACAGCTGAACGTCACTCCTCATTCTTTACTGGTCGTCGAGTCAAACAGCTAGTTGGTGTCCTGTGGAATAAAACAGGCATGAAGCATTGATTCGGTCAGAGATTTTTTGATTGCTTGAACTGTGCTGCTTGTGTGTTTGTGTGTGCGTGTGCATCCATGCGTAAAGGTCCTTTTCCACCCATTTTCATTGGTGAGCGGAGATCTATTGAAAGATCAAAGGTGAAGCCACCAACGTCTAATATAAATCAATCGATCAGTACCAAGCAAGGATTTGTGTTAGTAGGATCCATTGATTCTATTCAAGCTCAGTCTCATCCCACCAAACAGGGCTGTTTTTTTTACACAAACAAATAGAGCCATTTGGATTTTAGGTTCTCTTAGCTGAAATATGATTAAACAACTCCTCAAGCCTCCAAATCACACTCTCACAGACTCACACACACTCCCCTCTCCATCTGACTCTCTCTCTCTGTCTCTCACTCTGTCTGTCTGTCTGTCTGTCTGTCTGTCTGTCTGTCTGTCTGTCTGTCTGTCTGTCTGTCTGTCTGTCTGTCTGTCTGTCTGTCTGTCTGTCTGTCTCTCACTCTGTCTGTCTGTCTCTCACTCTGTCTGTCTCTCACTCTGTCTGTCTGTCTCTCACTCTGTCTGTCTCTCACTCTGTCTGTCTGTCTGTCTGTCTGTCTCCCACTCTGTCTGTCTGTCTCTCACTCTGTCTGTCTCTCACTTTGTCTGTCTGTCTGTCTGTCTCTCACTCTGTCTGTCTCTCACTCTGTCTCTCACTCTCTCTGTCTGTCTCTCACTCTCTCTGTCTGTCTCTCACTCTGTCTCTCACTCTGTCTCTCACTCTGTCTCTCACTCTCTCTGTCTCTCACTCTGTCTCTCACTCTCTCTCTCTCTCTCTCTCTCTCTCAATTCAATTCAATTCAATTCACTTTATTGGCATGACGCAACAATGTACATATTGCCAAAGTATCATACATCAATATATATATATTTTTTCTATTTTATATATATATATATACATACATATACACACGCACATACCTATATATACACATATATACATACATATATACACACATATATATATATATTTTTTTAAAAAATATAATTACATCAAAGAACAAATAACAACAGGAAAAAATAAAATAAATGCATTAAATATGTCAGGCACTGTCCCTCAACTTGTGGCAGGCAGCAACATAGCATGCTGCCAGCACACAGCTGGTCATGTCTTCCCCCAAAAGGATCGGCAGCCTTTCTATGTCAGAGAGGTCCTCAAAGCCCCGGACTACTTGTTCAAATTTGGGGAAGTGACTCTCTCTGATGGTTTTATATTTTTGACATTTGGTCAGGAAATGCAGCTCTGTCTCTGGTTCTGCTGTGGTGCAGTGGTTGCACAGCCTTTCCTCTACAGGGAGCCAGGTTTTCCTGTGTCTACCCTTCTCAATAGCAAGGCTGTGCTCGCTGAGCCTGTACTTTGTCAAGGTTTTCCTGAGGTTTTGATCAGTCACCATGGTCAGATAGTTTGCCATGGTGTACTGTCGATTTAGGGCCAAATAGCACTGCATTTTGCTTTGTGCTTGTGTTTGTGTTTTCCAATAGGTAATGTAGTTTTGTTTTAGATGTTTTGTAATTTGGTTAATTCTTATTGATTGGATGTTCTGGTCCTGAGGCTTCAGTGTGTTAGTGGAACAAGTTTGTGAACTCAGCCCCTGGACCAGTTGGATGAAGGGACTCTTATCTTTGCTCAACTCTTGGTATTGCAGGGCTTGGTAATGATATGAGAGGGGGTCACTGTGTTTTAGGTGTTTCCAAAACTTAATTGCTCTTTTTTGAGTTTTTAATATTAGTGGATATCGGCCTAATTCTGCCCTGCATGCATTGTTTGTAGTTTTCCTCTGGACATGTAGGAGAATCTTACAAAGTTCCGCATGCAAGGTCTCAATGGGATGTTTGTCCCAGTGGGTAAAATCTTGTTTTGTAAGTGGACCCCACACCTCGCTGCCATAGAGTGCGATTGGTTCAATCACACATTTAATTAGTTTTTGCCAAATTGTAATAGGTATTTCAATTTGGATTTGTTTTTTATTGGCGTAGAATGCCCTGCGTGCTTTGTCTCTCAGTTCATTCACTGCATTATTCAGGTGTCCAGTCAAACTTATTTTTAAACCTAAATAGTTGTATTGTGTGCAATACTCTATATGTTTTGCACCAATTGAGAACTTTGGTTTTATTCCCTGGGATCTGGAATTTGTCTGGAAAATCATTATTTTGGTATTTTTGGGGTTTACTGTCAGGGCCCAGGTCTGACAGTACTGCTCTAGCAGGTCCAAGCTCTGCTGTAGACCATGTGCTGTGGGTGAAAGCAGGCACAGGTCATCTGCAAAGAGCAGGCATCTAACTTCCGAATTGTGGAGACTAACACCAGGGGCTGAGGACTTCTCTAGAATATTGGCCAATTCATTGATGTAAATGTTAAATAGCACAGGGCTGAGATTGCAACCCTGGCGCAGGCCCCGCCCCTGGTTAAATGATTCAGTTTGTTTCTTGCCAATTTTTATGCTACACATGTTGCCTGTATACATTGATTTTATAATGTCATATGTTTTACCCCCTACACCACTTTCAATGACTTTGTAGAACAGTCCTGTATGCCAGATAGAATCAAATGCTTTTTGGAAGTCAATAAAGCAAGTATAGAGTTTTGTCTTATTTTTGTGGATGTGTTTATCTATTAGGGTGTGTAGGGTGTAAATATGATCTGTTGTTCTATGTTTTGGTATAAATCCAATTTGGCTTTTACTCAGGATATTGTGCTTATTAAGGAAGTTTAGGACTCTTACATTTATAATACTACAGAAAACCTTCCCCAGGTTACTGTTCACACAAATCCCTCTGTAATTGTTAGGGTCAGATTTGTCTCCGTTTTTAAAGATTGGTGTTATGAGTCCTTGGTTCCAGATGTCAGGGAAGTAACCTACACTCAGGATCAAGTTAAACAATTTTAATATAGCTAATTGATATTTTTCACTAGTGAATTTGAGCATCTCATTTAGGATCCCATCAGGTCCGCATGCTTTTTTTGATTTGAGGGCTTGAAGTTTTTTAAGGAGCTCCTGCTCAGTAATTGGGGAGTCTAAAGGATTTTGGTAGTCCTTTATAGATTTTTCCAGTTTGTTTAACTTTTCATAAATTTGGCACTGTTCAGTATTATCCTGAGTGTCAACAGTGTTGTAGAGTGCTTTAAAGTGATTTGTCCAAATGTCACCATTTTGTATGGCTAATTCCTGTTGTTTGGGTTTGTTTAGGTTTTTCCAATTTTGCCAGAAGTTGTTTTTATTTATGGACTCCTCAATTAGTGTCAATTGCTTTCTGTTGTACTGGGATTTCTTGATTCTGAGTGTACGTTTATATGATTTTAATGTCTCACAGTACTGAAGGCGTAGTTCTCTGTTGTTTGGGTCTCTGTGTTTTTGGTTCGATAGTGTTCTAAGTTTTTTCCTAATGTTTTTACAATCTGTATCAAACCATTTGTCTTCTGTATTTCTGTTTGGTTTGTTTGATCCTAGCTTTAATTGTGCTGTTTTTGCTGTTTGCCTAAATATATAATTTATGTTATTTACAGCTAGATTGACACCTTCTTTACTGTATTTATTGTATCCAGAAAGTTGTTTAGGGTTGATTGGATTTTTTGGTTACTGATTGCTTTCTGGTATTCCTCTGTGCTGTTTTGAGCCCATCTGTATGAATGTTTGATGTTGTACAGCTTATTGGGCTGTGAATTTGTGGTTGCTTCTATGTCTGATCTTTTGAGGAACAGGGTAATTTGGCTGTGATCAGACAGAGGTGTTAGTGGCTTAACAGTGAATGAGCTGAGAGAGAAAGGGTCCATATCTGTTATCATGTAGTCTACTGTGCTTTGGCCAAGAGGAGAGCAATAGGTGAATCTTCCTAAAGAGTCCCCCTGTAACCTACCATTGACAAAGTACAGACCCAGGCTTCGACAGAGCTGCAATAGGTCTTTTCCATTCTTGTTGACGATGCTGTCACTGTTGTTCCTGTAGGAAAGGTTAAAGGGATTAGAGACAGCTTGGCCTGTGATATAGCTGTCCCCTCGTGTGCTCATTTGGTCAGGTAGTGTTCCTGTGCGTGCATTTGTGTCCCCACAGATGAGCACATTTCCCTGGGCCTGGAAGTGGCTCGTCTCTTCCTCAAGGGTGGAGAATATTTCTTCTGAGAAATAGGGGGATTCTGAGGGGGGGATATATATTGCACACAGGAACAAGTTTTTTCCTGTCAGTGTAAGTTATTTTTTTAGTCTAAGCCAAATGTGATATTTGCCAATTTTTTGGGGGTCAATTAGGTTTTGTAGTTGGGATTTGTACCATATAATCATTCCTCCAGAATCTCTGCCTCTATTGACAGAGATGTGTTTTTGGGATGGTAAAATTATTTCTCTGTAGCATGGGGCCAGTGCGTGACTACATCTGCCTTACACCATGTCTCCTGCAGAATAATGATATCATCATCTTTTATGTTTTTGTTGAACTCCAGGGCCAGACTCTTCAGTCCTAAGGCTGTCGAGTTTAGGCCCTGGATGTTCCACATGCTAATTGTTAGTGGTCTAATTGCAAAAAGTATGAATATTAAGAATGACTATTACAAGAGAACAACTATATTTCTAAGACTAACTAGGTTACTAAGGGTGAGACAATACAGAACATTCCTCAGATGATATTGTTTCTCCAAAGTGTCATGTAGGTATTTATATATGTACGTGTGAGTGTGTCTGTTCATATCCTCCACTGTGTAAGATAATGTATGTGTGAGTGTTTGGGTGAGTTTGAGTTATTGATTGTGTCTGTTAATGTGTGTGTGCGGGAGTGAGTGTGGATGGGTCGGTGTGTGTGTGTGTGTTTGTGAATGGGTCAGTGTGAGTGTGTGTGTGTGTGTGTTTGTGAGTGTGTGTGTGGATGGGTCAGTGTGAGTGTCTATATCTGGTTAGTGTGAGTGACGATGGGTCAGTGTCAATGTGAGTGTGAGTGTGTGGTTGTGTCAGTGTGAGTGTGAGTGTGTGGTTGTGTCAGTGTGAGTGTTTTTACTGTAGTTTAGTGTAGATGTAGTGGAGGAGCTGTTTGATCTCACTCAGTCCCACAGAGTTATCTGGTCCGGTGAGAGCCTCCGAATAGCTGCGCCGGTTCTGTTGCGGTGCCACCTGAGAAGAAGGGGGGGCAAGACTGGGTCGTGGTGCTGACTCTGTTGTCTGGTAGTGGTGGTGCTCTGGTGTGGGGTAGTATATTGGCCCTGGTCCATTCTGGCGGCTTCGTTGGGGGGAGCGGTGATCTGGTGGTGGGTGGGTCTTGTAGGTTGTGCTGGGTCTCGGTTGGTGTCGAGGGTGCCTGTGGCTTGTTGGTGATGACGTAGTCTGGTAGGCGACTCTGCGTGGTGATGACATCTGGAAGGTGGTCCTGGGTGGTCCTCTGTCCTGTTGGGCACGCTGTGTTGGTCTGCCGAGTGCCACATCCTTCAAGGTCTTGGTGAACAGTCCCACTGACTGTTTCCTCAGGTGGGAGTGGTCGTACAGGTGCTCAGGGGTGATGGTCGGGTGTTGAGCAACGTGCACATTCGGGATCCTGGCACAACCTCTTGTGATGTCAGCGTTGACTCTCTGGATGGTATGGGGGTGGAAATCTTTGCGGGGCAGCAGAGTGGAGATGGTGATGCGGGAGTTAGGGAAAGACTCAGAGGCTTTCTCTGCCATTCTGCTGACCAGGCTGCCTACTCTCTCCTGATCATCTCTCATGTTGTTGGTGCCACTGTGGATGATAATGTGGCCTGGTGTTCCGAAGTCAGGCTTGGATATAATATTTAGTGCATCCTGCACTTTTGGGCACCAGAATTTGACCACCTTGTGGTTGGGGAATAATTTCTCCTCATCTATATATTTTCCGTTTGAATCAATGAGGATGGCCACCTCCGTGACTCTTACCATAGTGGTGGTTTCACATACAGGGGCTGGTTTATGCAGGACCTGTGTAATGGGGGGGGTATGTGAAGGGGTGTCAGGGGTGTCCGAGGAGCTTCTCTCTGCTGTTGTCGTCCTTGTGTGTGCCTCCTTGTGGACTGGGGATGTGGGTATGGGGGGGACGGTGCAGGGTAAGGAGGTGGTTGACGGGGGGTTAGTGGAAGAAGGTTTTGTAGTGTTGAGGGGCTGCAGCTGTTCTGTAGGGATTTTTGACTCTTCTTTCGGATGTAGTACCATTTTAATGACAGCTAGCTCTGATTCCATCTCCTTCTTTGCCTGCGCTAGTTCTCTTCGCATGGCCCCTTTCTCCTCCTCCTCCTCTTTCTCCTCTCCTCCTCTCTCTCTCTCTCTCTCTCTCTCTCTCTCGGCAATAGTAGTAAAGGCCAAATTCTCTCTGGGCAATAGTAGTAAGTAGATTTTAGCTTTGTAGAAAATTCAAAATACATTAAATTAAATTATTACAAAATATATTGTAGCTCAGAGGCGAGTGAAATACAAATGACAAAATAGGTATTGAAACTATTTTAATACCTATATCAAATACAAGTAAGAGAAATACTACCCATTGTTGACACTAGTAGCCTGCACTGTAAATCTAACAGTTTGCTAACCCTGTGCTTCCAGTAATGCACTGTCAGGTCAGCAAGTAATATGCTGTAAATGTGTAAATCTACAGTCATTTACTGGCTACTGTGCTGCCAGTAAGTTACTGTAAAAATTACAAGCAATGAAAGTGCTGCAAGGCTTACTCACACACAGAAACACACACAATCCCACGCACCCACGTACAATTCCACTTACACACACAGGGTTCCACACCTAAAAGGTCCCCATTTGCACTAGTGTGTCAATCAGTGCCCTTAAACCATCATGATTAAAACAGTGTGTCAGGTATTGGAATGACTAGAGAGTCTGTCTGTGTGGTGTGGACTAGCTCGAAGTGTTTTACCTCTCTGCTGCTGCCTGGATGATATTACATTACAGCAGAGTTATGTCTACAGTGGATTCAGGAAGAGGTGTGGATGGCTATAAATTGTGGTGCTGAAATCAGTAGCAGCCTAAGAAATGAAGCTATCACCTGCAGAGCGCAGAGAAAGCCTCGGTCAGAGTTACTGTAGAGCAACAGGAGTTAGAAGAAGGCTATGACACTGCACCTCTGTAACAATCTATCAACTCTCTCCTACAGTGTATAGCCACACAGTCAGTGATGGGATGGGATCTCTCATGAAGTATCACATAATGTATTACACTAAACCAGGCCGTTATGATTCCACACCTGTAGGACGACTGTAAATCTGTGGCCACGGCCCCATTCGCAATAGGGCACCACAGGCTCTATGTAGGTAATAGGGTGTGAGACATGGTCTATGTACTAGTGGCGCGTTCACACGCTAGTTGGAAGTAGGAAACCTGGAAACTAGCATGTGAACGCGTATAGAGGCATATAGAGTGTTTTCGTCTTCTCTCCCAGCAGTAGCCCATTAATTGGCTGCAGCAGGAGACTGAGGATGACAGGCTAGCTGGCCTCGCCAGGACCCTCGGGCTGTCTTACACACACAGCAGACGGACGGACGGATGCAAACACGCACGCACGCACACCCACCCACACACACCAGCAGCACTTCTCTAGTCCTCAGGCTCCTCTCTCCACCGCAGCACCACTGAACAATGGCTGCTTTCACCATCAACCCCTACTCCGACACGCACACACGAACACACTCACTCTGCTCACAGATCCTGTGTGGTCATCCAGCTTTCCAGGGCATGTGAGAGCTGACAGGTGAACTACTGTGGGATTTCACTAAACATCAAATCAGGCTCTGCTACTTGCGTGCCTCTGTGTGTGTCTGTGCGTGTTTGTGTGTACATGCGTGCGTGTGAGTATGCACATTCCTGTGTCCTGTCTCTCATGTGTTAGCGGTAGAGACAGTTAAAGGCTGACATATATCGGCACATTTCATCTAACAGCTCATGATGAAACATTGTGTACGTTAAGGGAATATCCTCTACGCAATACATCCTTAATATATTACAGATCACAAATAGCAAAGCCAGCCGGCTGAAATGAGATCATCTTTATATGTATGGGGGATATATGAAGGATCTGGTTGGTCTTTCATTAAAGACACGTACACAGAGGAAATCTCAGCGTTAGAAGATCAATTGGCTCTTCAATTCTTCTGGTTAATATGTTATGAATATATATTTGAAATCCTTAAACAGCTGGAGTGAGTCATTGAAACAGACAAAGGCAGGGCAGTCCCATGGTAGTTCAGTTGGCCTAGGTCCAGGTCTTTGAGCTTCAGACAGATTCTGGGTGCAATCCTGTACTGTATCAGAACTGATTAGGACTGCCTCATCTTTTGCTCACCTCAAAAGTCAATAACGGACGAGGATTCACTGCTATCCACTGACTGCTTATAAGCAATATTGATACAGTGATACTTTTTTATTCTACAATTTGTTTCAACAGGCCTCCAGTCTCTCCAGTGTTCCAGTGTGTGTCTGTTGGTTCTCTGGTACTGACGGAGCTCTCCTCTACTCTGATGTCCTTCTCGTCTACAGAGGTGACTGTCCCATCCACTCCCGTCCAAGGATCAAACAGTTCTTCTCATCTGCAGCCTGTGGGGGTCTCTTCGTCCCGAGGACGGGACAGGTAAGCAATTGTCAGCCTCTCCAGATGGCACTCACGCAAGCAAGCACCTACACACACACACACATGCACGCACACGGCAGGCAACTTCAGATTCTCTGTCACACATCGTAATGAGCGAATGCACACACACTCTGCCTAAAAAACATCAATCGACAAAGAAACAAGCCATGAGACATTAGCAGCTCTTTTTGGCTGTTTATCCTGTTGTTCTCCGGCTTTTACACAAACAGTAAAATAGAGGCACTTATGTGATAAAACAATCCAAGGGAAAGCCTCCAAATCACACTCTCACAGACTCACACACACTCCCCTCTCCATCTGACTCTCTCTTTCTGTCTCTCACTCTGACTGTCTGTCTGTCTGTCTGTCTGTCTGTCTGTCTGTCTGTCTGTCTGTCTCTCTCTCTCTTTCTCTGTCGGTCTTTCCCTCTCTGTCTCTCTTTCTCTGTCGGTCTTTCCCTCTCTGTCTCTCTCTCTGTCTCTCTCTCTGTCTCTCTCTCTGTCTCTCTCTCTCTCTCTCTCTCCGTCTGAAACTTGATGTGTTGACTGTCTCCACAGGGACCCTGCATTTAATGTAAATTGAATCCCAGAGTGATACCCACTTCAACTCCAGAACACCATGGTGTGTGTTTATATCAAAACATATAATTCAGTTAGTCAAGAAAAATGTGCATAGAAAGAAAACTGATATGAAGCTACTTATTTTTTTCCCTGATTCTTTCTGAAAGTATAAGTCTATGTAATAAACAAACACACACACTCTTATGGTTATAGAAATTAACAGTGTTGTTCCATCTCCTACGTCAATACAGCAGCAAGAGGCCGAGAGGATGTTGACATGAAACCTCCCCCCTCTGCTTAGAGAGACACAGCTCATGTGAACTCTCGCATTTTTCAACATGTTTTTTTTTTCCAATAAGATCGTTTTGGAGTTAGATAAACTTGGTGCCTACCTGGAAAATTCTATAGAGGATTTCGTTTTCCCAAGCTATTCAGGGGGTGCTCTGGCAATCAAAGTCCTGAGATCCTGGAATCGGATACAACTTCAACTAGCCCTGATGCGTGAAGAGACGTGCCGAATCCTTTGAAGCTGTTTAGAGGTCATCCACTGCCATTTTTTTCAAGCAAGTACCCCCAACCACACTTCCCACGTGTGAAGCGAGAGATCCAGAGGCTTTGAAGCCCCCTTCTGCTGTTCAGAGCCCATTCACTGGCATTTTTCCTCCAGCACACAGGCACTGTTATAATGGCTATCCCCAAGTTGTTATATATTTTATTTTATTCTGGCATTTGCCTGATGTCTCATGCATGCTTTGTTGACTATGAACTATGAACAGTGACTGACTCTCTATTGGTTACACAGACTTTTGGTCTACCATCCCATTCTAACCACCTCCCGCCGGCTTTGTATTCATGTTACCTGATGCCATTTCTGTACAATATGATCTTGTTGTCATCTGATGCATTCAGATGTCATACATCAGCACTGCAGAGCTCTCCCTGTCCTATGCCGTCCCTTGATTGTATTACTGTTGATGATATCTGGTAATGTGCATGCACACCCTGGCCCATCTACTGTTGCTACTGTTGCTAGCCCCAATTCTGACTTGTGCTCTGATATCTCCTTCACTGATTTCTGCTTTCGTAAAAGCCTGGGTTTTCTGCACGTTAACAGTAGAAGCGTATTACCTAAAATGGATCAATTGAAAGTGTGGGTTCACAGCTCCAATCCAGATGTGTTGGACATTACTGAGACATGGTTAAGGACAAGTGTTTTGAATACTGATGTTAACCTTTCTGGTTATAACCTTTTTTGACAAGACAGATCTTCCAAAGGTGGGGGAGTGGCAATTTTTACCAAGAATCACCTTCAGTGCTTGTTTGTTTCCACCAAGTCTGTCCCGAAACAATTAGATTTGCTGGTTTTAAGTATTAAACTTACAAATAAATCTTGTTGACTGTTGCTGGGTGCCTTCGTCCTCCATCAGCACCGGCCTGTACCCTACCTGCCCTAAGCTCTCTCTTGGCCCCTTACACTAAGTCTGAATTTGTCCTGCTAGGTGACCTAAACTGGGACATGCTTAAACCACCTGACCAAGTCCTAAAGCAATGGGACTCCTTAAATCTTTCTCAGATCATTAGCGTTCCCACAAGGTATGACTCCAAACACCCAGAAAAGGCTACTCTTCTTTATGTTATCCTCTGGTGTTTTCTGTAATGACCTTAGTGATCACTGTTTTACAGCCTGTGTTCGTAATGGCTGCTCAGTGAAACGACCTGTCCTGATTTGTCATAGACGCTTGCAAAATTTTTTTAATGAGCAAGCCTTCCTTCATGAAGTTCTTTGTTCTGTAAAATGGAATAGAATCACCTTGATCCCCTCTGTCGAAGACGCTTGGACCTTCTTTTTTGTTATTTTCAGTGGTATTGTTAACAAACACGCCCCCATAAAGAAAATGAGAATTAAAAACAGGTTCAGCCCCTGGTTCGACCGTGATCTTGCAGAGTTACTCCACCTCAAGAATTTCATTTGGTGAAAGGCTCAGCACATGCTTACTCAGTCTCTCGTTCAGGAAAATGAGAAATAAGTGCACTCAGGCTATCCGGAAGGCCAAAGTTACTTTAAGGAAAAGTTCTCTCTCAGTGAGTCTAACACCAAGAAATTCTGGAAAACGGTTAAAGACCTGGAGAATAAACCCTCCTCCTCACAGCTGCCCATGTCCCTTAAAGTTGATGATGTGGTTGTTACTGACAAGAAGCATATGGCTGAGCTCTTTAATCAACAGTTCATTTTGTCAGGATTTCTATTTGACTTCATCTGCCACCCCTTCTAATGCAACTATCCCCGATGCTTCTCCCTCTTTTTCCCCTTCCCCGCTACAAAGTTTTCCCCTGGAGGCAGTTACTGAGTCCAAGGTACTAAAGGAGCTCCTGAAACTTGACCCCAAAAAACCATCTGGGTCAGATGGTTTAGACCCTTTCTTCTTTAAGGTTGCTGCCCCTATCATCACCAAGCCTATCTCCGACCTTTTTAACCTGTCTTGCCATTCTGGGGAGGTTCCCATTTCTTGGAAGGCAGCCACGGTTAGTCTTTTATTTAAAGTTGGAGATCAAGCTGATCCTAACGGTTATAGGCCTATTTCTATTTTGCCCTGTTTATCAAAAGTTTTGGAATAACTTATTGATGTCTATACTATTCTCTCTGGTATGAAATCTGGTTTCCGCTCAGGTTATGGATGTGCCACTGCAACCTTAAAGGTCCTCAATGATGTCACCACTGCCCTTGATTCTAAGCAATGTTGTGCTGCTATTTATATTGACCAAAGCATTTGATACGGTAGACCATTCCATTCTTGTGGGCTGGCTAAGGAGTACTGGTGTCTCTGAGCGATCTTTGGTCTGGTTTGCTAACTACCTCTCTCAAAGAGTGCAGTGTATAAAGTCAGAAAATCTGCTGTCTCAGCCACTGCCTGTCACCAAGGGAGTACCCCAAGGCTCAAAGCTAGGCCCTACACTCTTCTCAATTTACATCAACAACATAGCTCAGGCAGCAGGAAGCTCTCTCATCCATTTATGTGTAGATGTTACAGTCTTATACTCAGCTTATACTCGGCCCCTCCCGAGATTTTGTGTTAAATGCTCTTTGCAACTCTGCCTAGATGGCCAGCATCACGGAGTCGCCTTTTCACTGTTGACGTTGAGACTGGTGTTTTATCGGGTACTATTTAATGAAGCTGCCAGTTGAGGACTTGTGAGGCATCTGTTTCTCAAACTAGACACTCTAATGTACTTGTCCTCTTGCTCAGTTGTGCACCGGGGCCTCCCTATATTCTTTCTACTCTGGTTAGAGCCAGTTTGAGCTTTTCTGTGAAGGGAGTAGTACACAGCGTTGTACGAGATCTTCAGTTTCTTGGCAATTTCTCGCATGGAATAGCCTTCATTTCTCAGAACAAGAATAGACTGATGAGTTTCAGACATTTTGAGCCTGTAATCGAACCCACAAATGCTGATGCTCCAGATACTCAACTAGTCTAAAGAAGGCCAGTTTCATTGCTTCTTTAATCAGCACAACAGTTTTCAGCTGTGCTAACATAATTGCAAAGGGTTTTCTAATGATCAATTAGCCTTTCCATAAACAACAACAATCATCCGTTTCCAGCTACAATAGTCATTTACAACATTAACAATGTCTACACTGTATTTCTGATCAATTTGATGTTATTTTAATGGACAGAAAATGTGGTTTTCTTTCAAAAACAAGGACATTTCAAAGTGACCCCAAACCTTTGAATGGTAGTGCACATTTTTGGAAACTAATACAATCAGTTAGTTAGATTTATTGCACCCATTACTGAAATGGTTGTTCCAGGTTTAAATGGTTTAGGTCTCATTTAACAATACTACTAACCCTGAGTCCTTCTGAATACAGATTGTATGTTAATAAAAAAGTACAATTGGTAGATTTTGTTTAACTGTGGTTGGATTCCAATAAGAATTACACAGCAATAGTGAATGAAGCTTCCTTTAGCATTGAGATTCTCCAGCCAATTTTGTTCAAAATAGGTTCATAATTTGTGGCTTTGATCAACACAGTCTACACCAGTAACACCTGAATTTAGAGTAGCCAAATGATTATCGATGACATCCCACAACCCATAGCGCGTGAGCAGCGTAACCTATTTGTCTCCTACCAAACCAGTACCAAACCAATCAGGTGTTTGTTTGACTAAACGAAGCTTCGGACGTCATTGATCACATGCTTCTGATAAAGTGATACAGGCATCGGCACACTGCTTCGAAGTAAACTACTTAGTGATTTCGAAGCATTCCTTGGAACTTCGGCATCAAACATAACATTACTTCACATCACTTTGCAAGCCAGCATCATGTGGCCTGTAAACCGACAAAACATTAAGAATACCTGCTCTTTCCATAACATAGACTGACCAGGTGAATCCAGGTGAAAGCTATGATCCCTTATTGATGTCACTTGTTAAATCCACTTCAATCAGTGTAGATGAAGGGGAGGACACAGGTTAAATAATTATTTTTAAGCCTTGAGACAATTGTGTATGTGTGCCATTCAGAGGGTGAATAGGCAAGACAAAATATGTAAGTGCGATACGGAGTATGGTAGTAGGTGCCAGGCACACCGGTTTGCGTCAAGAACTGCAACGCTGCTGGGTTTTTCACACTCAATAGTTTACCGTGTGGATCAAGAATGGTCCACCACCCAAAGGCCATCCAGCCAACTTGACACAACTGTGGAAAGCATTGGTGTCAACACGGGCCAGCATCCCTGTGGAACGCTTTCAACACCTCGTAGAGTCCATGCCCAGACAAATTGAGGCTGTTCTGATGGTATGTTCCTCAGTGTATGTAATGTATTGTCATAAACAGTTTAATGATGACATTCACCTACTGTAGGAACTAACTTGGTGAAGTCCACAAGACTGAAAATTAACTAATTCAACAGCCATGTCTCTGTCACTAACAAATACAGTTATGGGTGGTAGCTCTACAATTCACTCAAAAAGGCAAGGCACACTGGGAAATTATATTGGGGTAATTATACCACCACCCAAAAGAGCACTTTGGAGACTGGAAGGGAAAAGGGTCATGTGCTCTGCACTGGTAGAACGCTATCTGTGCACGTGCCTGTTGGGCTTTATAGCTTGTTTGTTTGTATGTGTTGGGCTTTAGCTAAGACTATTTGTTACAGAGTCAAATGTATTTGTCCAGGCCTCAATTGTTTCTTGACTAGCACCATTTATTCTCGCTGGCGAGAATAATTTATAATATTAACTTTATTCACTGGCGAATTGGGACAGAGTGAGAGCCAAAATCTTTTTTTGTGGTAGTGCTGCCTGCCAGCAGTAATCGTCTCTGATTTATTGAGAGATTCAAGGAGCTATCATCATTAAGTAACATAGTAGATGCAAAGCATTGAATATTTACATTCATGCACTTTGAAATTAATGTTTTAACTTTGTCCCAGAAGCATTTAACTGCACGGCACTCCTACATATGAAAGATTTAAGGGACACAGTAAACAGTTGGGAGTTGGGGCCAATTCCATGTGCTCTGGTTGTCACATGTAGTTTCAAGTTATCACGTTGAAATTTTGCATCCCCATGTTCTCACATTGAGAATGATCCGCTAATCCAATCGCCATCATTCTGGACCAGGTGTGTCTTATTTTCCACTGCATATGCTACAAGACATCCAGATAAATGTATATTAATGAAAGGCTGTCGGTGGTTAATGTTGACGTGAGTAATGTTGAGGGGAATAATTTAATGGAATTATAAATATTTGAGAATTTGTGAGGTAAGCATATGCCATTTACATTGATCTCCTGTTCAAGGCCCAATAAGTAAGTAAACCTTGTCTGAGCCAGAATAGCCCATAGGGCAGGAGCCTTTCTCCTGTTTTTGTAGAATGAGGCAGCTTGATGTACAAGTACAGCCCCTTGCGGAAAGGATTACAATTTAATAATAATACATTTTTTATTTAACCTTTATTTTACTAGTCAAGTCAGTTAAGATAAAATTCTTATTTACAATGGAACTGGAACAGAGAGTTAACTGCCTTGTTCCGAAGCAGAATGACTGATTTTTTTACCTTGTCAGCTCGGGGATTCGATCCAGTGAGGATGGTAGTTCAAGAGTCGGTTCTTGTATACACAGACCCCAAATTAAGTCCTCTCCTGGAGCATTGTGAATGCCAAAAAAGCACATTCAGCAAACACTATCCAATTAAAGTATTTTTAGTCCAGGAACAGGCATAATCTGGGACCACCCATGCAGACATCTCGTTGAGTTGTAAACATGTTGTTTTGAGTCCATACTTTCTTTCTTGCATCTTTCATCCAAACTTTCGGTGAACTGTTAATCCTGTACAGAGTCGTGTACAAACCAGACACCAGTGACTTTTTAAACCTCTCAGTGATGCTGAGCTGTGTTTATACAAGAGGAGAGAAACTTCAGGGTCACTGTAATTGAAGATGTTATCCATTATCGCTTCACTACTAACACCCAAGGAGGATAACTGTGATGCGTATCTTTTTGTTAAATATTCACTATTTGATGCTTATAAACTGATACCAGGCTGAAAGTGGAGATTCCTGAAGGAGCCTTTAAAGGTGCCAGTTAGTAATTAGTTCTCCTTCGAACACAAATCTCTGTCACTTCAATTAAATCTTTGTGATCTTAATGGAACGTTTGTATTTCTGATAGTCAATAACATATGGCTTCTTTGAAGGAAAAAAAAATGAAATAATTCTTAAACAAATTAAAATATCAGTCACCTAGCTAAAAGGCATTGATGTTTTCCCAAAAGCTTACCATGGTAATGCTGTCTGAAATCCTGTGTTTCATGTATTAGGCTAGCTATCTCTGCTGTGGATTTACTTGAAGATGAGAGGATTTCTTGAAGGTCACCTTTGACTAATTAAAAGAGACATGGGTAGCACCACTCCACTGCTTCGTAACAGGACAATAACACTCTCGGCCCTTATTCACAAAGCGTCACAGAGTAGGCGTGCTGATCTAAGATCAGGGCCCATATTCACAAAGGTCCTAGGAATCTTGTAAAAACCTATTTTAAGTAGAGTTTATGATGATGTTAAGAAACTGCCCAGACAAATAAACTCATAAAGTTTATCTCAGCTGGTACTCACGACAGTTTGAGGGACCTCAAACGAAGGATAGTGATGATGCTCATTGACATTGTTGAAAATTATAGTGAATAACCAATCGCAATGAGGCATCACTAGCTGAGAAATGTATAGCACTCTTAAGACAACCACGGTGAATGTGACTATACAACAAATGTGGCAATGGTGAAACGTTTGGCACGATCACTTTGCCTACTCTTAATTATTCCATAATATGTTGGCATGCATAAAAAAAAAAAAAAAAGAATCTGATGGTTTTGACAATATTACTGTTATATCAACACACTTGTCGTCACTCCCGTTTTAACAACTCTATATCGCTTCGGTACGGTAGGTATCAAGTCACTTGCCTATAATGTTGCATACAACGTTTGAAAGGTCTATAACTTTCATCGAACACGATCAAAGTTAACGTAAGCCCAAATTTAGGCCTCTTTTTTTAACAATGTAGGTAATTAAACTAATCGAAAGAAAAATGTGTTTATTTGTTAGCCTAGTGGTATTTAGGCATCATGTTAAATAGGCCTTGTGAAACCATTGTCAAAACTGATCCTATATGGTCCTATATGGTCCCTGATCTGAGACATCAAGGCAGATCATTGGGACCTCAATATAATAGTAGTAACAGTATGTTTTGATAGTAGAATAAGCTCAAATGGACACCAGGGGAGGCCAGGGGACAGAGTCGGGGGCCACAGACAGTTTAGCCCCTCCCTCTCCTCCCAGGGGAAAGTGGAACCAGAAGTAAACTATCTATCTATCTATCTATCTATCTATCTATCTATCTATCTATCTATCTATCTATCTATCTATCTATCTATCTATCTATCTATCTATCTATCTATCTATCTATCTATCTATCTATCTATCTATCTATCTATCTATCTATCTATCTTATCAATTAGACACTGCTGTCCACAGGGACTAATACTCTGGAGGCAGCTATTCATTCTCTCACCTCGGTATAGGGAACAGTTGTGGACGAGTAGTGTGTTTGTGTCCGTGCGCATGCACTGAAGTGATGGAGCGGTGTAGAGAGGGGGGAGAGATGATTTGAAAGATGTTTAGCCATCTCCTGCTATTTATGTCTGTTTTCTTCAATGGATTGGGATTGCTGTAGGGCAGGGGTGTCAAACTCATTCTACTGAGGGCAGAGTGTCTGCAGGTTTTTGGTTTTTCCTTTCAATTAAGAAAGGAACTCCCCTCAGACAACCAGCTGAGGGGAGTTGCTTACTAATTAGTGACCTTAATTCATCAATCAAGTACAAGGGTGTAGCGAAAACCCATTGACACTTCCCTCTCCGTGGAATGAGTTTGACACGTGCTGTATAAGCCTTACATATATTCCATATCTCTGCATCAGCAGCATCAAATAACCATTAACCAATGTAAGCGTCTGTAATGTTCTCTGTATTTATTGGAGCATTTCCTGATGTACCATTGAGACTTATCTTCAAAAAGCATGTGCAATTAAATCATCTCCCATGTAAAATCTCTATTCGATCTTCGTCTGTGTTTTCCTACAGACTGTAGCACCAGAGAATGCTATTCACCGTGTAGCACTGATCCCTGTGTTAATTTTAGCTCCGCTTGAACACAGTGACAGGCAGAGCAGTACCTTAGTAGGGAACCCACCTGGGAGAGGCTGTATTAGCGTCATGACATTCCCGCTGTTCTCTCTATCTCTCTTCAGGGAATCTTCTCCCTGGGGACCAGCACGACTGTTCCTCTCCTGGGGATTCCCATCTTTCTTTTTCCCTTTCTTTCTCATGGATCTAAAAAAAAAACACAGATATATCCTGAGTCATTCAGTACTGTTACATGCACACGATAATATGACTATTGTGAATAGTCAGATTAATATAATAGTTTGATTTAAACGTTTACATGCTTTTTCACTAATACTCCTGTTTACATAGACACATCTGAAATCAGGCGACCTGATGGGACTTTGATAAATGCATTAGAATCCCCAATCAAAATAAACATTCTTAGATGTTATTTTTGAGAAGTTTATTTGATTCTGAGTTCGGATATATAATGTTTGTAGGTGAAAACTATTTGTAGGAGTTCAGGCTTGCGCTACTCGGTGCTGGCACATGCACAGATCAAATACACAGTTGGAACTCTGATTAAGGTGTTTACGTGTACTAATAATTTGAAAGATCACTCAGAAAACCAGGTGTTTTAATCGGTGTAGACTTACTTTGATTTTGACCTTACGCCGATTAAGCAGAGTAAATTGTTGACATGACAATTACCATAATCAGTTTAATATTCAAATAGTGTGCATGTAAACATACTCACTGTGTTTATTGTGATGTAGATGTACACTGTTTTGTTTTGGCAACTGAGCTGCCACCAACTTGAAGGAGACAAAACAGTATTGAAACACATCATACTGAGATGCTTTGAAACATGACATGGTGTGTTGTAACACCACTCAATCAAGGGTTATGCAACACCTTGCCAGGGACTGGAGCACTACCGGAAAATATTGAAAACACTATTTTGGTGTTTTTAGTTCTGTTGAGCACAGAATTATGACTTCTCTTTTGGAGTTGTTTCCTCTCTCTGGAGGTTCTAAACACCATTACGATGTTCTGAATCCCGTACAGAATTATATCACATCTTCTGGAGTATTTTAATAGATTTATGTATCTGATCATTTGCTAGTTTCACCCATTTTGTCAGGCATTGTTGAACACAGTCCTCAGCCCAACAACAGTAAGTGGAGGTTTTACAGCTCATTTTGCAGGACACAGTATTTGCTTTTAGTATTACACGTTGGAAATATGGGAATGGGTCGTCTCATCATTGAATGTAATTTTGCCTGATGGTTTGATATCATTTCATCATTATCTATTATACATCTTGGCACAACAAGCTGTTTAATACTAATATAGAAGTTTTTTGTTTTTGTTTTTTTCTCAAGCATGCATACAACATTGTGTGAATGTCAGGCTCTGGCCATAGAGAAGCAAATAGGCTTCTCTATGTAGCTATGGTCAGAGTCTGACAGTGTCGTTCTTTTCTGTTTCTGTGTGGGGGTTTGGGTTGGATCCCTAATTAGAGGCAGCTGCACCGCATTGTCTCTAATTAGGGATCCCATATATGTTGAGTCTGTCCTTCACTCTGGTGTGGGTCGTTGTCGTATATTTCGCATGTCACGGTGAGAAGTAAGAGTGCGTGATTTACGTCTGTTCATTCGTGTTTTGTTTTGTGAGCGTGACGTTTATATATTCGTGGATTTTGTGTTTTCAGTAGTTCGTCTTTTGGTCTTGTTATACATAGTAAAATACAATCTATACATAGTATAATAAAGATGTCTAACTACTATCCCTGCGCTGCGCCTTGGTCATTCCCACACCCACATCGTGACAGTGAATGAATCATGGAGGCATTTTATTGTATTACCGACAATCCTCTAAAAACAGTTTTAGACTGTTTAGGTAGTCTCATAACTTAGTCTTAGGATATGAATCTGGGAACGAGGATGGTGGGCCAGAATGCGTGCTTTGGACAGGAGGAAAGCTAGGGCGGTAAGATGGCGGACAGGGAAAAAAGGAGGAAAGTGGAACGTAGAATGTATTATGTGTAAATATGGAGTAGGGGATTACACAAACCTTCTGGAAGACCTGATGAAGGAGAAGATGGTGGACAAGGAAAAACGTTTGAAAAGTTGAATATGTTTTGAGGGAATATGGAATGCAGGATGACACAGACATTTTGGAAGAGCTACAGAAGGAAATTAAAAGTGACGAGAGTGAGGTTGAATTAACTGCGGTGGCAGGTGCAGCGATGACTGCCGAGAAGGAGCAGAGTGTAAAGGGAAGCACTTGGTTGGCGTCAAGTGCAAAAAGAGGGATACATGCTCCAGTAGCTCAGAGATGGAACCTGACGAGATTGAGGATGAAGTACATGTTGTGAGGACTGCTGAGTTTGGACATGATAAAGAAGAATCTGGTCCAGTAGGAGTGACATTTTTTGAGAAAGTGGACACTTTGTTTCGTTAGACAATAATGGTGTTTTGAGACTTTCTATTTTCACAGTGTACAGCACGTTCTCTATAGATGAAGAGTACTTGCTAACACAGGTACTGTTGTGTCTGAGTCTGAGTGACTGAATGCCTGAGTGGGTGGACTCATCCTCGTCTCCTTGGGGAATATAACATCCCTTATGTAAAAAAACACACACAAATTTCATATGTGAACCTGTGATATTGTGTGATTACGTGATTTAATGTGATCACATGTGAAGCAACATCTGACAACATGAAACTACACGTGACAACATCTGAACACATATTAAAACACAGCGTCGATCTCATGTGAAATAAATGTGACAACATGGGGATGCAAAATGTCAATATGTGATTCCTTGACACTACACATGTGAAAACATCTGAGCACATGTGAAAACCCAGGTGTAAAACCCTATGTTTTACTTCGAAAGGCATAATTTACATTAATTCAATTTAATCATTAATCATTGAGTATTTTGTCATTTGAATTACATTGGGATGAACTACACTCCAACGTATTTTGTAACAAGATACTTTCGAGAGCTGTAATTTGTATTTGCAAAATACAAAATACTTTTCTATACCATGTTTTTTATAACGGTTCAACATTTTGCGGCTCCATTTCACCCTGCACTGTTATCAGTAGTCTGACGGTACTATGGTGTGATAAGTGTCCGCTAAGTTAACTAAATATAAAGCATGTTGAGTATTATTCTAATGAAACCAGCTTTTGTCAAAATTGACTTTTCGTAGCAGGTTTAGGAGAACTTACGCAGCAGGTTTAGGAGAATTACGTTAAGCTGTAACCCATCTAGACATGACCTCGAAACAAGGCCAATAAAAATAACTGATTTTCAGTTAATTTGGTATGTTCATTTTAACATATATATTTACATTTTGTCGGTCTAGTACCGTTTTTATTTACGGTCTAGTACCGTCTTTTTGCTAGCTAGCTAGTCTACTTTAAGTGCTGCCTGTCTTCCCAGTGGCCTACTTGGTGTGTGAACTGCTGACTGCTCATAACTTGCAGATCATTGTTGACCCATCAACCAGGATCAAGGGGCGAGGCAATTTGTGACTTTGTTTTTGTAACCAGTGGCAGTATTGGAGGGGGAGTGGTTTCTCCTCTCCTAGGCAATTAGTACAGGGAGGTGTGCTCTCCACCTTTGCGAGGCAATTAGCAATTAGTGTTAGTACTTCAGTCTCCCCTGGTTTCTCAGCGTCAGTTCATTTCTCTCATAGTCCTAGAGCATCTGTCTGTCACAGTGGTGGCACAGGGCTACTCATTTCTCCTAACTGGAGATTTTCCTCATTTCTCACTCTCTCACCTGTCTATCTCCTCACTTGAATTCTATGCTGTCACTGTCACTTGATGTTGTGGTCATCTATCGCCCACCAGGTGCCCTTGGAGAGATCCTCAATTAGCTTGATACCTTGTTAAGCTCGACTTCGACCTCCTGGCGTCTGCCTTCTATTCATTTATTTCCAACTCTCTCTTACCCCTCCTTTCCTCTTGACCTCACCCTTTCCCAATCCTCTCCAACTCACAAGCAAGGCAATACACTTGACCTCATCTTTACAAGAGGCTGTTCGCCTAATCTCACTGCAACCCCCCTCCCGGTATCTGTTCACTACTTTGTTTCCTTTTCTGTCTCCCTTTCCTACAACCTTAGCCACTCAGCCCCTACCCAGATGGCAATGCGTTTTCGCAATCATTGCTCTCTCTCTCTCTCTCCCACTACTCTCTCCTCTACTATCTCCCTTCTGCTAAATCTTACTAACCTGCTGTCTCCTGATTCTGCCTCTTCAACCCTGCTCTCCTCCTTATCCACATCCTGTGACAAGCACTGTCCCCTTTCCTCCTGGCCGGGTTGGCCCTCCCCTCCTGCTCCATGGCTGAGTGACTCATTATAAGCTTATAGAACAGGGCTGAGGGAAACTAAACTTCCGGAGGGAAACTATTTCCCACCTTCTCCTCCCTCCTTAATCCTCCACCCCTTTGAAAAGAAGGCTGACAACATCCGCTCCTCATTCACACAGCCTATTGAGTCCACTGGTCCCACTCACACAGAACTGTGAGGTCTGGCCGCCCGGACCTCACTGTGAACTCGACTAGTGAGGTCTGGCCGCCCGAAAACCTGCCCACTCGACCACATCCCACTCCTCCTTCTCCAGACCATCTCTGGAGACCTACTCCCATTCCATACTTCCCTCATTAACTCAACACTGACCACTGGCTCCATGCCCTCTGACTTCAAAATGGTCCGAGTAGCTCCCCTCCTCAAGAAACCAACACTCGATTCATCTGACATCAAAAACTATAGACCTGTATCATACTTTATTTTCTTTCCAAAACACTTGAGCATGGTGCCTCTGATCAACTCTCTCATTATCGCTCTCAGAACAATCTTCTCGCATGCTCCACTGGCTTCCAGTCGAAGCTTGCATCCTACAACAAGACTATGGTTCTTGCCTACGGAGAAGCAAAAGGAACTGCACCTCCATACCTTCAGGCTATGTCCAAAGCCCCACGCCGCAACCCAAATACTCCATTCTATCACCTCTGGTCTCTTGGCCATCCCACCCCTACGGAAGTGCCTCTCACTCAGCCCAGTCCAAACTCTTTGTCCTGGCGGTGGAACCTAAAAGGTCATACCCTTGATGATAAATCTGTGGCCGATCTCTGTCATGGCCACAGACCTGGTGGCAAATCTGTAAATTCAGGTTGCTGTCATCTAAGAGGCTATTCCATGCGAGAAATTGACAAGAAACTGAAGATCTCGTACAACGCTGTGTACTACTCCCTTCACAGAACCGCGCAAACTGGCTCTAACCAGAATAGAAAGAAGAGTGGGAGGCCCCGGTGCACAACTGAGCAAGAGGACAAGTACATTAGTGTCTAGTTTGAGAAACAGATGCCTCACAAGTCCTCAGCTGGTAGCTTCCTTAAATAGTACCCGCAAAACACCAGTCTCAACATCAACAGTGAAGAGGCGACTCCGGGATGCTTGCTGTCGTAACTCTGTCTATCATTAAAGTGGTGACTACTATTTATTGAATAATTACCTACATCTAATTATGGGATTTAAATTAATCCTGCAATAATTAGCTCTTTAGGATTCCAGGAGCTCCACGGAGAGAAATGTTTTCTACTGAGTTGCAACTCTCTGAATTTAACTCAAACGTTTGTCCGATCTTCCAAGATATAGCAGCCCTTATTTAATGAATGTTGCCTCATCAGTCTCGTCCTAGAACGGTCATGAGTCCATCAATCTGCACAAACCCCAGCGCAAGCTGATCCTTCTGTATACACAAAATGGTTCAAATGATTTATTTACTAACTAAATGATAAAGCAGGATACACAGTAATGGTTATAGAAAAATGTTTTTTATACAATGCACTTAATGGGATAACAGGTCCCTAGCGGATCTGTTCAATATTACAAGGGCTACACCTGACGGAGATTAAGAGAGAGAGGTAGATAGAGAAATAGACAGAGCAACAAAATTCAATAAATTTTGAAACTACGCTGAGTCTAGCCTTAATACCTTGCCCGCGCTCATGGGTCAGAATATAATGCATGTATTTACTTGTGCGCTGATTCCCTCTGTTTGGTGCTGGCTTGCACCACCTCTGATGGGTACCGGTCTCTGGTGCAAGTCTGATTGTCCACAAGATGCCACCTTGTCCTTTCCTTTCGGTGTCTGCTTCCTAGACTACTTGTTCCTGTAGACGGCTAATCAGCCGTGTCGATATCTCCACAGTTTGGGGATGTGGTCAGTGTAGACAAGCGATGACTTTTGAGAGAATAACCAGGTGGTTCTTAAATACAGTTGTGGAGGTTGTGACTTTTCGTAGACCTCCGGCTGCAGCACGAATGTCCTCGAGTCAAGAGAGAGAGAGGGAATCACAAAGGTTTTATACCTTTCGGGCAGAAGAGGGTGTTTCTGTCGTTTACGACCTGCTTATCTGATTTGCCTGAGCGTGGCTTGGCAAGCAAGGTATTGAGAATGTACTATGATCTCGTGTAAACAGCTCAAATCTGTTTTATCATCACAAAAACATTATCTTTAATCTGGATATTTCTTACCAAATGTAACGAATGAAGACATCATATAGACAGTTTGGAAACTCTTAAAGTTACAATGTTTTCATAATCACACCTTCATTTAAACTTTAATGACGTCACAGAATTGACATTCATATCCCAAGAGTCCTCATTTTCAACACACGGAAATTAATCATGTTCCCAATGTCTTTGTTTCATGGGCATAAAGTTTTAGTCTTAGGATAAAGGGCCATAAACTGGGCATTATCCCTCCTGCTCTCTTTTCCTGTAAGAGGGAAAGTGAGAGAAAGTCTGATTGGTGTCAAAACTCCCCCTTTCACCACTCCAATCCACTCAACCCCCCTCCTTTGGGGGGAGAAGAGTTGGCAGAAATGTATCCATCAAATGTTCTGTAACGTCAAGTCATGACATTGCCTTCTAGGCAGAGTTGCAAAGGAAAAGCCATATCTCAGACTGGCGATTTAAGATGGGCAAAAAAGCACAGACACTGGACAGAGAAAGATGTTATGGACAGACAAATCTATGTTTGAGGTGTTCGGATCACAAAGAAGAACATTCGTGAGACGCAGGTGTTTCAGGAAGCATGGGGTGAAATCTCTTCAGATTAGCTAAAAAAAATGGACAACTAGAATGCCAAAAGTCTGCAAGGCTGTAATTGCTGCCATTAGAGGATTATTTGACGAAAGCACAATTATTATTTCAATTAAAAATCATTAATTATAACCTTGTCAACGTCTTGACTATTTCCTATTCATTTTGCAACTAATTTCATGTATGTTTTCATGGAAAACAAGAATTTCTAAGTGACCCCAAACTGTGTGGGCTTTACTTTATTTTTACTATTTTCTACAGTGTAGAATAATATTGAAGACATCAAAACTACGAAAAAACACATATGGAATCATGTAGTAACCAAAAAAGTGTTAAACAAATCAAAATATACATTCTTCAAATAGCCACCCTTTTCCTTGATGACAGCTTTGCACACTCTTGGCATTCTCTCAACCAGCTTCACCTGGAATGCTTTTCCAACAGTCTTGAAGGAGTTCCCACATAGTGGTTGCTTGTTTAAAAGTTGCAGCATGGCTTGCAAGATGCTGCGGTATAGAACAGCATAGTAATTTACTGTCGGCCATTTTTGCAGTTAATGCTATTAATGCTTGTTGAAAGCACCAGCATCTTTGAGGGCATCTTTATGAAGCTTGTTGGAGCTTGCTTTCTTTCCCAAATAATCCTACACTACAGACATTTTGATTGCTATACACTATTTGAAAGAGCATAAGTTAATTCATTTGTTGACATGAAGCAAATAAAGGTTAAATAAAACTATAGCCTCAGCTATTATAGCACAGATAAATACATCTTAAAACATGATTTTCTGTTATTTTGAAAGAAAGTTTTCTTAGTATTTATGGATATCTTTGTGATTTATTAAATTGATTTATTATACTGGTTGCTATTGGTAGGCTACTCGTTGAGTACTGGATATTCTACTGTTAATATGCATGCTGCACATCAGACCCTCATGGCACAGTCAATAGCGCTGAGCACTTGTTGGCTGCTTTTCCTTCACTCTGTGGTCCAACTCATCCCAAACCATCTCAATTGTTCAGGAGCCTTTTGGTCCCAGACTTGGCACTTCGGTACTGCTTTCCATTCGGTAGCAGAGACAACAGTCTGTGACTTGGGTGGCTGGAGTCTTTGAACAACACCGCCTGGTATAGAGGTCCAGAATGGCAGGGAGCTCAGCCCCAGTAATGTACTCAGCCTCCTGAGGGGGATGAGGCGTTGTTGTACCAGCTTCACGACTGTGTTAGTGTGTTTGGACCATAATAGGTCCTTAGTAATGTGGACACAGAGGAACTTGAAACTCTCGGCCCGCTCCACTACAGCCCCATCGATGTGAATGGGGGAATTCCGTTTCCTTTGATCCACGATCATTTCCTTTGTCTTGCCGACGTTGAGGGAGAGGTTGTTGTCCTGGCACCACACTGCCAGGTCTCTGACCTTCTCCCTATATGCTGTCTCATCGTCATCCGTGATCAGGCCTACCACCGTTGTGTCGTCTGCAAACTTAATGATGGTGTTGGAGTCGCGCACGGCCATGTAGTCGTGGGTGACTAAGCACGCACCCCTGAGGGGCCCCCGTGTTGAGGGTCAGCGTGGCAGATGTGTTGTTGCCTACCCTCACCACCTTGGGGTGTCCCGTCAGGAAGTCCAGGATCCAGTTGCAGCTTAGTGATGAGTTTGGAGGACACTATGATGTTGGCCTGGAGTGGGTCCAGGGTGTCTGGGATAATGGTGTTGATGTGAGCCATGACCAGCCTTTAAATGTAATGATTGGCGCCGCCCTGCTGGTCGCCTGTTAAACAGCTCCCATTGTTTGTGCGTTAATTGTTGTTTTAGTATGATTTTCGTCAGTTTTGAACTATAATAGTTCAGGATTATGGAGTGCTACTGTTTTACGAAGGTTTTAGCGGTCCTTTTTATTACTGAGGCACTTTTTTTTCTTAGCACCGAATGTACACGCGAGTCCTCAATTATTTACAACCGAGCCCAGTTCCTGGATTTAGCAGACTCAGCGCTGCTGCACCCCAGGGAAAAGTTCAATATTCTGGATGAGTTGAAAAGGCAACGGCGTGGACGCAGGGCGGGATTGAAGTGTAAGGCAAAGCTGAGGAAGTACAAGCCAGCTATACCGTCTATCAATATGGGCAATGTGAGATCGCTTCATAACAAGATGGATGAGTTTGAGGGTCTGGTCCATGGACAAAGAGACTACCGGGAAGCTAGCCTATTGTATTTTACTGAAACATGGCTGAATGATAACATCCCCATAGAGAACGTAACTATTGGCGGTTTCCAGACCATCAGAGCGGACAGGGATAGCGTATCTTCTGGTAAGAGTAAGGGTGGGGGCTTTATTAGTTAACAACAGATGGTGTAATCCGAGACATACAGTCATGTGAAAAAGTAAGTACAACCCCTGGAAAGTTTTTTTTTTTTACATATTTGGACAGATGGATATGTAATCTAAACTTCAACACTATTGACAGATAAAGGTTACCCAATATAACAAATCACAAAAAACTTGTTTGCAATTAAAATAAACAAACAGTTAGTACACCCCTACCTTTACCATCACATAAAATGGCTAAAATTAGAATTAGGTACCAAAACAAGTGCAAATTATTAGAAAACATAAGAGAGAAACTTATATAAGAAACTTAAATATAAGCAAATTGGTCTGGTTTGGTCTTAACCATATGGGTGTGTGGTAACACATCATTCAAAGATCAAAAGACCTACCCGAGGCCCTCAGAAGAAAGATTATTGATGCCCATGAGTCTGGGAGGAGTTACAGTCTGGGAGGAGTTACAGTCTGGGAGGAGTTACAGTCTGGGAGGAGTTACAAATACATTTCCAATCAATTTGAAGTACATCATTCTCTCTTGCCACAATCAATGTGGAATTGCATGGGTACACTGTCAGAAAGAGACTGCACCAACTTGGCCGACATGGGAGGTCAGGAAGGAAGAAGCCTCTGCTCTCAAAAAAGAATATCAAGACACAACTGACTTTACTTCTTGTATTTTTATACTTTTTCATACTGCCGCTCTATGTATCATGTATCGTGTATTTGTCTTTTGTGTATTTTTGTTCTGAAATTTTGCACCTGCCTTGTTTTTTTTCGTAGCTGCTTGACGAAGAATTTTCCCCTTGGAGATCAATAAAGTACCTACAGTGGGGAGAACAAGTATTTGATACACTGCCGATTTTGTGTATCGTTGCTCCAGAAAATCACTAATGTATGATTTTTAAATAATAAATTTGCATTTTATTGCATGACATAAGAATTTGATCACCTACCAACCAGTAAGAATTCCGTCTCTCACAGACCTGTTAGTTTTTCTTTAAGAAGCCCTCCTGTTCTCCACTCATTACCTGTATTAACTGCACCTGTTTGAACTCGTTACCTGTATAAAAGACACCTGTCCACACACTCAATCAAACAGACTCCAACCTCTCCACAATGGCCAAGACCAGAGAGCTGTGTAAGGACATCAGGGATAAAATTGTAGACCTGCACAAGGCTGAGATGGGCTACAGGACAATAGGCAAGCAGCTTGGTGAGAAGGCAACAACTGTTGGCACAATTATTAGAAAATGGAAGAAGTTCAAGATGACTGTCAATCTCCCTCGGTCTGGGGCACCATGCAAGATCTCACCTCGTGGGGCATCAATGATCATCAGGAAGGTGAGGGATCATCCCAGAACTACACGGCAGGACCTGGTCAATGACCTGAAGAGAGCTGGGACCACAGTCTCAAAGAAAACCATTAGTAACACACTACGCCGTCATGGATTCAAATCCTGCAGCGCACGCAAGGTCCCCCTGCTCAAGCCAGCGCATGTCCAGGCCCGTTTGAAGTTTGCCAATGATCATCTGGATGATCCAGAGGAGGAATGGGAGAAGGTCATGTGGTCTGATGAGACAAAAATAGAGCTTTTTGGTCTAAACTCCACTCGCCGTGTTTGGAGGAAGAAGAAGGTTGAGTACAACCCCAAGAACACCATCCCAACCGTGAAGCATGGAGGTGGAAACATAATTCTTTGGGGTGCTTTTCTGCAAAGGGGACAGGACGACTGCACCCTATTGAGGGGAGGATGGATGGGGCCATGTATCGCGAGATCTTGGCCAACAACCTCCTTCCCTCAGTAAAAGCATTGAAGATGGGTCGTGGCTGGGTCTTCCAGCATGACAACGACCCAAAACACACAGCCAGGGCAACTAAGGAGTGGCTCCGTAAGAAGCATCTCAAGGTCCTGGAGTGGCCTAGCCAGTCTCCAGACCTGAACCCAATAGAAAATCTTTGGAGGGAGCTGAAAGTCCGTATTGCCCAGCGACAGCCCCGAAACCTGAAGGATCTGGAGAAGGTCTGTATGGAGGAGTGGGCCAAAATCCCTGCTGCAGTGTGTGCAAACCTGGTCAAGAACTACAGGAAACGTATGATCTCTGTATGATCTTCTGTACCAAATATTAAGTTCTGCTTTTCTGATGTATCAAATACTTATGTCATGCAATAAAATACAAATTAATTACTTAAAAATCATACAATGTGATTTTCTGGATTTTTGTTTTAGATTCCGTCACTCACAGTTGAAGAGTACCTATGATAAAAATTACAGACTTCTACATGCTTTGTAAGTGGGAAAACCTGCAAAATCGGCAGTGTATCAAATACTTGTTCTCCCCACTGTACATACACATATATTTTTAAAAAATATATAATTACATCAAAGAACAAATAACAACAGGAAAACATTTCATTTCTACAGATGTGAGTGCTACAGGGCAATAGTCATTTAGACAGGTCTATCCTTGTGACTATTAAACAAAACTCACATAAACCATGTCTACCATTGTGCAAGAGACACTAAACAAACCTATTCAGATTAAATATTTGTTATGTTATTACACTAATTACAATTATGGGTCTATACATGGCCAATTACCCCAGAAATAACAAAATATGACGTTATCACTGATTTAAACATATGTAAAGGCTATTGGATAATGGCCAAATCATCTGTAAGATCATCTTGATCAAGCATATCCATAACTTCAATCTACTGAAAAATAAATAATATGTTATGATTAAATATATAGTTAGTTAGTTTAGTTTAAACGTTAGTTTACTGCTTTGTATGTCGCACTGGACAAGAGTATCTGCTAAATTACCAACATGTAAATGTAAAAATCAACACTGCTGGGTATTATTCGAATGAGCTCCGTCCTCAAACTATTTATAGTTTCATCAAATTTGTCCTTGTTTGGGGGCAGAGCTTATTAGAATAATACCCAGTAGTGTGCTTTGTGTTAATTTTTACATTTATATTTTGGTCATTTACCAATTTACAGTCAGTGTATTAAACTGTAGATCAGAACATATATTACAGTCATAGCAAGGAAAAAGATGGTTACCATTACCAAGAAAGTTATTGTAGTAAAGCGGGCTACTTACAAGTTTATTTTTGTTTTAGAAAATACAAAATGTATGTAATCTAATTAAACTGTTACGAAATATATGCAAATATAAATTACAAAATAGGTATTGAGCCATCATTGGCACTAGGTGCCTGCACTGTAAATCTGCAACAGTTTACTAACCACTCTGCTTCCAGTAATGCACTGTAAATAAATAAAAAAAGAGCATGTTGCTGTACTCAGGTGTTACGTTAATATGCTGTAAATTTTGTGTTTCAGTAAAGGTCCTGTAAATCTACAGTAATTTACTGGCTTCTTTGCTGCCATTATTTTACTGTAAATTTACAGTAACCTACTGGCTACTATGCTGCCAGTAATTTACTGTAAAAATTGCTGTAATTTACATACAATATTTTATTGTGAAGCTAATAACCTCTACATGTTTAAAATGCAAGGAGGATATGTAATTGTATGTATGTAATTATAAGTCTTGAGATAAACATAGCCTAGTGTCCCAAATGCCCCCCCCCTATTCCCCCTGAAATCCCCATTTTGTTACGTTACATTTTGTTATTCTATAATGTGTTAAAGAAAATAAAAAATCATCATCAATCTACACACAATACAATAACGCAAATGTATAAAAAATGTAAAACAGAAATAATTTATTTACATAAGTATTCAGACCCTTTGCGATGAGACTCGAAATTGAGCTCAGGTGCAAGAACACCATTCATAAATGGAAGAAGTTGGAACCACCAAGACTCTCCTAGAGCTGGCCGCCCGGCCAAACTGAGCAATCGGAGGAGAAGGGCCTTGGTCAGGGAGGTGAACAAGAACCCAATGGTCACTCTGATAGAACTCCAGAGATTCTCTGTGGAGATGGTTGTCCTTCTGTAAGATTCTCACATCTCTGCAGAACTCCACCAACAAGATTCTCTGATCTGATGAAACCAAGATTGAACTCTTTGGCCTGAATGCCAAGCGTCACGTCTGGAGGAAACCTGGCATCAAACTTACGGTGAAGCATGGTGGTGGCAACATCATGCTGTGGGGATGTTTTTCAGCGTCAGAACCGAATTCTCGTGCCACATTTGTCTATAAAAGTATACCTTGTAGATTTATTGCTTGTGGTCTTGTGACCATTTTGAGAGATCATATGAAACTTCTCTGAACCATACTAGCCACCTTAATAATGCATAACAGACGACTTATTTGTTGATAAGTAAACATTTTCTAGAGCCTGTAAAGTACACATTTAGTTTTTTGCTAATGTGAGCGATGGGATTAAAGGGTTTAAATCAGGGCTAGCGTTAGGGTCAGAGGTTATGAGTGGATAATAAGTGGATTTGAGTGGCTGCAACTGGAATGCGATTAGTCACTAATGTCGTACAGCGTACTGTACATCCTCATATCTGCGAGCACATTAGCACTTCAGTATGCTTGTTCCCATTCACATCATATTCTGACCTACTCAATGCTAATCCTGTATTCCTACTCAGTACCTGAGGGCATTGAGAGACGCAGGTGTGCTTTTATCTCCTGTGTGTGCGTGCGTGTGTGTGTGTGTGTGTGTGTGTGTGTGTGTGTGTGTGTTGATGATGATGATGATTGAATTGAATAATGCATCCAGGCAGGCCTGTGTCTCAGAGGGCCCTGTTTACTGCAAATGACTATGTGTAGAGGGGAACACACACACACACACACACACACACACACACTTGATGAACACAAGCATGCACAAACACACACACGCATTAGCATTGGTTAATGAACATAAAACGAATACAATATAGGCCTGAGTAGTTAAATAGACTAAATAAATCAGGCCTGCTAATAATTACGTGTTAATTAAACAAACAGTATCTCAATGTAAGCTTTACATGTTTAAAATGCAATGGGCAAATAGCACATGTTTATGTGTGTATATAATGAGTTAAACACAGCCTGCTTCTCAAATGGTACCGTATTCGCTAGTGCACTACTTTGGACCAGGGTCCTATATAGTGAATAGGGTGGCACAGTGGTGATGCCTCTCAGGGTGGCATAGTGGTGATGCCTCTCAGGGTGGCATAGTGGTGATGCCTCTCAGGGTGGCACAGTGGTGATGCCTCTCAGGGTGGCATAGTGGTGATGCCTCTCAGGGTGGCATAGTGGTGACGCCTCTCAGGGTGGCATCACCACTATGGCATCATTATTCATGCCAGGATTATAAACCAGTTTTATTGGAATAAATAATTATGAATAATGACTTAAAATGTAGGGACTTGGAGTGTGTAGGGAATTAATCTACATAAGTGAAAAAATGAACAAACACACAAGAACGCGTGCACACTTGCGCACATACTGTACACACACACACACACACACAATTGTACACAAAACCCTCTTCCCTCCACACGCACACTATTTGCATGCACAATTACATAAACCATGTGTAAAACTGCGTAGGACTTGTTTTAATGGGTTATAATAACAGGTCTATGTGACCCTTACGCCCCACGTCTCTGGCCCGTCGTCAGCATCGCCCTTCTTAAATACACCACTGGTTAAATAAATAAATTAATCTCCTCTATCAGGTTGAGAGGAAGAGCGAGGCTGATACAGAGGGAGAGCAACAGAGAAGGAGTTGGGGAGGGGACAGGGAGGGTGGGAAAGATGGTTAGTGGGGGGGGGGGGGGGTGAAGAAGATATGGAGAGTGGGAGAAATTGAAAAAGGGACGAGAGGCTGACAGAGACTGTCCTTCAGAATGAGAGATGACGGCCAGCCCTGGCCTGTCAGAGACGATTTCAACACAAATCTGTCACTAACTGCTCCTCACAGACCAGAGATATACACAGAGAGAGAGAGAGAAGGCTATGAAAGAGTTGCATGTTAACGCGAGGCAAGCTATACAGCTTCAGTCAGTCATACAGTCTATCATTGAGTGCACAGGTAATTTGCTTCAATGGAATTTGAATTGAACTGCTATTGAATTGAATGGACACTTATGGTTGTGATTGACCAATACATCTGACGTATGGGTCCTAGGCTGCATGGACAAACCCCTGGTGGATGGGCCAGTGGTACTTTCTCCAGTACTGTACACCAATAGAATAACACTGTATGAGTCTGGTGAGAGGCTGAATCCCATTTGCAGGTTGGTTTTGCTCAGCTCTCCTCTCTCTATTACATTAACACAGACCTCTTCGCCCTCAGATTGAAGTTCACCTCCTGTGGGAGCGCTGCGGACCCTGTAACAAATTTAAAAAGCAGCCAAATCTTATCTCTTCTCCTTAAAACTCAATTTCCCCCCTTGCAGCGTGTTGCTGGGAATCTGATCACTGCCAGAAACTGTGGAAAGCCAATGCACATCAACTGAAGGGACACCTCCAGTCTCCCTGGTGTCACAAATACTGGGCTATGCACACAGGAGAGGAGAGGAGAGGAGAGGAGAGGAGAGGAGAGGAGAGGAGAGGAGAGGAGAGGAGAGGAGAGGAGAGGAGAGGAGAGGAGAGGAGAGGAGAGGAGAGGAGAGGAGAGGTACAGCTGTTTACAGTGGATCCTGTATCAGAACAACATAATGGACTCCTCACCACCCGTCTGTTGGTTTTAATAGGGCTCAGGTGTGTCTGCTTTCTTAATATTACAACCAGGATGTTAACATTCAGATGAGATGCCAGTGTATTAAACAGGTCCGGTCCCTATTAATCATTCTAAGATGAGTTGCTTGCTAAGTACACATTGCTATTCTATTCTGCTCTCCTCCAGGCCTGTCTGTTCTGTTCGTTTATTTTGCTGATCTGTAAAGGTTCAGGTGTGCTTTTGGCAGCCGGGTTTTTCAACGAGAATTTTTTTCAAACAAACCACTTTTATTTTGGAGAAATCAATCTCTGTTTTTGACAGGCAAGTCAAACGTCATGCTCACTCAGACTGAATAGCGAAAGAGACTCCATCAGGACAAAACCCAATAACTTGAATGGTCTGGGCTGCTGCTGTTTGTTCAATCGTCTGTGAAATCCACCCAATGTGCTATGTGCGGGTGCGTGCGGATTAACAGTCTTTATTGCATGTCTTTATTGACGTTATTTTGCTTCTGGTATTGTGGAAACTCATCCGACAGTCTGAGTACCCCCTGAAGTGGCTGCAAGCTAGAGAGAGCCAGAGCAGGGTTGGAGGGTTTGAGGTGACAGCAGCAGAAGTAGAAATGCACCCGAACACTGAAGCTGAGAGATGCCATTCATAAAACTTACACCTCTGGCTCCCAGACCCTGGCAGTCTAGAAGAAGAGAGAAGAGGAGGATATGATATGACTTTCTCTCTCTGACACCATAGGGCTGCCCTTCCTTCCTCCCTGCCACAGCTAATCATCTCAATATGGGAAACACACATCAGTGTCACAGTCAGCCTGCGTCACAGCAGAGGGGAGGGGGAATGTTCCTTCTCAGCTGGTGGTGATCAGATATAAACGCCAGGCTGTCCTATGTATGCAGAGAGAGAGAGAGAGAGAGAGAGAGAGAGGAGAGAGAGAGGAGAGAGAGAGAGAGAGAGAGAGAGAGAGAGAGAGAGAGAGAGAGAGAGAGAGAGAGAGAGAGAGAGAGAGAGAGAGAGAGAGAGAGAGAGAGAGAGAGAGAGAGAGAGAGAGAGAGAGAGAGAGAGAGAGAGAGAGAGAGAAATAGCTGTTCGTACTACAACTATTTGCACATTGTTTAAAAACACTGTACATAGCTGATATTATAAACTGTGGTTCGAGCCCTGAATGTCATTTTTATCTGGTTATTTTTTTTAAATCTGATTCTACTGCTTGTATCAGTTACAGTGGGGAGAACAAGTATTTGATACACTGCCGATTTTGCAGGTTTCCCCACTTACAAAGCATGTAGAAGTCTGTAATTTTTATCATAGGTACTCTTCAACTGTGAGTGAAGGAATCTAAAACAAAAATCCAGAAAATCACATTGTATGATTTTTAAATAATTAATTTGCATTTTATTGCATGACATAAGTATTTGATACATCAGAAAAGCAGAACTTAATATTTGGTACAGAAACCTTTGTTTGCAATTACAGAGATCATACGTTTCCTGTAGTTCTTGACCAGGTTTGCACACACTGCAGCAGGGATTTTGGCCCACTCCTCCATTCAGATCCTTCAGGTTTCAGGGCTGTCGCTGGGCAATACGGACTTTCAGCTCCCTCCAAAGATTTTCTATTGGGTTCAGGTCTGGAGACTGGCTAGGCCACTCCAGGACCTTGAGATGCTTCTTACGGAGCCACTCCTTAGTTGCCCTGGCTGTGTGTTTCGGGTCGTTGTCATGCTGGAAGACACAGCCACGACCCATCTTCAATGCTCTTACTGAGGGAAGGAGGTTGTTGGCCAAGATCTCGCAATACATGGCCCCATCCATTCTCCCCTCAATACGGTGCAGTCGTCCTGTCCCCTTTGCAGAAAAGCATCCCCAAAGAATGATGTTTCCACCTCCATGCTTCACGGTTGGGATGGTGTTCTTGGGGTTGTACTCATCCTTCTTTTTCCTCCAAACACGGCGAGTGGAGTTTAGACCAAAAAGCTCTATTTTTGTCTCATCAGACCACATGATCTTCTCCCATTCCTCCTCTGGATCATCCAGATGGTCATTGGCAAACTTCAGACGGGCCTGGACATGCGCTGGCTTGAGCAGGGGGACCTTGCGTGCGCTGCAGGATTTTAATCCATGACGGCTTAGTGTGTTACTAATGGTTTTCTTTGAGACTGTGGTCCCAGCTCTCTTCAGGTCATTGACCAGGTCCTGCCGTGTAGTTCTGGGCTGATCCCTCACCTTCCTCATGATCATTGATGCCCCACAAGGTGAGATCTTGCATGGTGCCCCAGTAGAGGGAGATTGACCATCATCTTGAACTTCTTCCATTTTCTAATAATTGCGCCAACAGTTGTTGCCTTCTCACCAAGCTGCTTGCCTATTGTCCTGTAGCCCATCCCAGCCTTGTGCAGGTCTACAATTTTATCCCTGATGTCCTTACACAGCTCTCTGGCCTTGGCCATTGTGGAGAGGTTGGAGTCTGTTTGATTGAGTGTGTGGAGAGGTGTCTTTTATACAGGTAACAAGTTCAAACAGGTGCAGTTAATACAGGTAATGAGTGGAGAACAGGAGGGCTTCTTAAAGAAAAACTAACAGGTCTGTAAGAGCCGGAATTCTTACTGGATGGTAGGTGATCAAATATTTATGTCATGCAATAAAATGCAAATTAATTATTTAAAAATCATACAATGTGATTTTCTGGATTTTTGTTTTAGATTCCGTCTCTCACAGTTGAAGTGTACCTATGATAAAAAATTACAGACCTCTACATGCTTTGTAAGTAGGAAAACCTGCAAAATCGGCAGTGTATCAAATACTTGTTCTCCCCACTGTACCTGATATGGAATAGAGTTCCATGTAGTCATGGCTCTATGTAGTACCGTGTGCCTCCCATAGTCTGTTCATGGAAATAGGATTCTGTTGCGTTGACATGCATGACTCAGCCCGTACTCAACACAGACCGGTGTGGCATAACCAATCAGAGGTGCAGTAGGCCTACAGTATATGCAAATTGGCCATTGCCATATTTGGATCTGTGCCATTTACTTTGAACTGGACTGTGTTTACAGCATGTGGTCGTAAGTAGATTTGATATGAGCTTGTTTTGAGATCAAAGCGAGAGCTGAATGTAGCCAGGTGAGCACATTTTGTTCATATCCTTTACCAGTTAGTGAGTTATCAGCCCAGTTATAGATTTGAAGTCAGCAATTGAGGCGTGATTGCTTCTTACAAGCACAAAACGTGTACATTTCTAGACTATCTTTGAAAAGCGAGTCCGGTAAAGAGCTTTTTTTTGTCTTAAAGGAGACGGTGTTTTATTTTGAGACAGGCTTGAATAAGCTAAGTAGCCAATAGGCAGATGGTAGCATAATTTGTCCGATTCTCTGTAATAATGGTATGGGAATAATAATGCATTTTTATTTGGCATAAAACAACACAACAAAATGTTCAGTCACCTCCTTGTCTGAAGGACAAGTGGATAAATGGGTTTTAATGTCAAACCCTGCATGTTTGTTTCCATTGTTACATTATGATTGAATAGCCACAGTAGCCTACTTGGCTACCAGTCCGCTGGGAGTTGCACAGAGCTTGACAAATGTTCAAGTTTGCTCTCAGCTGTTAGTTGTTTTTTGTTTCTTCTCACGCTCGTTTATTTATTATTTACTTTTACTTACTTCTGAGAGTGAGAGAGAGATTGAGGGAGTGAGATTGAGAGAGTGAGAGAAAATCTGAAAACACTACAGTAACACAGAGGGTAAACATTATATTGTCTCACTGGAGAAGGATATAAGAAAGATGAGGTTGTATATTAGAGTTGCCAGTGTCATGACTTGCCAGTCCTGGTCTGAGGATCAAAGATGCCGGCTAGGCAAAGGTTTGACCCCCCCCCCCCCCCCTCCTGTTAGAGTTGGCCAGTTTGTGACCGGTCGTAAATTCCTTGCAGAAACTTTCTCTTCCTGCCATACAGTATTGGGAGAGGGAGGATTCCCCTGTGGAACAAAGGAAGTCTTCCCGCCAAAACTTCAGTATCCAAAAGTGGATAATGAAACAATATTTCCAACATAAAGAATGTGGGAAATGGTTGGTGGGGACTCAAAGAACAATCATGTCGAATTTGTTAATCATTTGGGATGTAACTAAGGATGGTAGAACAACATAACTGTATCTCTGAAAGTGTACTCTCCTCAATTGCATCTGAATGAGATAATGTTTTTTCATGTCTGTTGCCCACTAACTAAGCCACGCCCCTAATGAGGTCAGAAGAGCAGGTCAGTGTGAAGGAACCGCCTTTCCAACCAGAGTGCTTAAAAGGACTCGCTAAGAATTTACACATTAGACCAAGCAGACTGAGGTGTAAGCCGAATGTTGCAAATGTTTGAATTTCTACCAGACCAGAGAACGTGAGGACGGTGTTCCCCACGTTGAAATGGTTAAACTGAAAACTTTCGAGCACGATAGAAGAAGCCAATCCTAGACAGTAGCTTTCATCAATCAGTCTTAAGCTGAAAATGTGCATAGACTAGGACGAAAACACAGACAACCGCGGGAGTATCTATTCTAACAGATCCACTCTATGAACTATTTGATACGCTGAAGTTTCCATTCTAACCACCACAACGACCCGGCTTACATCACCAACTCAACTACCGAAGACAGCTACACGTAAATACGAATTGCATTTCTAATCTGAATGAGTAGTTATTAGAGTGCTGAAGATTTGTATTTCCGGGAGTGTAGTTTACCATTCTGATAGAGGAATTCTCTCTGAGTTCGCCATCGTGTTATAACCAAACTGTCCTGTGTGGTTAGTTGTCTAGAGACTGTATTTATTGTATATTCATAGTGTTTTGTGTATTCTGTAATTGTTTAATTAGTTAGTAAATTAATAATTTAGCCAATTTGTGTATTGCTGATTCATCAATAAAGTTAGGGTTCGTGCAGACTTCAAAGAGATTACGACATTCAAAATGAGACTGACCGAGGTAATAATCCATTAACAAGCGACTGATCTATGATATGAAAATATCTTGAGAGTTTAATTCGGGAGATAGTAACTCTTTAAACACATTTTCTCGTGGTGCCCCAGCTTACTGATGAGTTAATTGTTACAAGATTAATTTAATCACGTAATCTATTAAACATAGTTAATTGATTTTATAATATAACAGTCATCACATTAATGATAGTCATGTCACGACACCAGTGAGAATGATTTCTCTTGAAAATATCAAAACATCATAAGGTGACAGCATTGTAAAAGCTTTTTCTTCCATTCCAATCCCAGGAATGTTAGATTAGTGACATTGATTTTAACATGATATTTCGCTTTGTCCTCTAATTAAATATTAAATCAATATTTCTAGGTTTCTGTGGGTTTTTGGCATTAAAGGTGTCGTCTATGCCAGACTTGCTGAGTTGGAAATAATGGACTTTTTTCAGAGAGATAGAGAGAGCTTACTGTGCACTATTTTTCTGCTATAGGATCTGTAGATATCAAAAGTAATTATTGTTTTGACTTTGTGACGCCGATAACAGTGGAAGGCGAAGTGCACTTAGAGTGATGGAAGCTCTAAACTGTCCAACTCTTGCCCATGATTCAAATGCAAATTCACTGGATCAGAACTCAAACTGAATTTAGATTGAAAGTAGTTGGAAGATTCAAAGTGTAATGTTATCTCGTGCCGGTGTGCCGACTGCACAGCGGCACGTATTCTCAGACGGACACTAAAGACCGTAGAAAAATTTATAAAACCATTTACACCGGGATCGGGAAAGACTCATTTGGACATCTGAGAACTAAAGGTTATATATGCAATTTTTCTTTCTCTTTTTATCAATTATGAAAGAGAGATTAGGGTGGAAAGAGAATCTTTCAGGCTCTCTAAGAAGACTATGTGAAGTTAATGTGATAACATGTGACAACATGTGAAGCAACAGGTGATAACATAAAACCAGTGATGGAAAAAGTGCCCAATTGTCATACCTGAGTAAAAGTAAAGATAGTTTAATTAGAAAATGACTCAAGTAAAAGTGAAAGTCCCCCTGTAAAATACTACTTGAGTATTTGGTTTTTAACATACTTACAGTATGTGTCAAAAGTAAGAGTATATATAATTTCAAGTTCCTTATATTAATCTAACCAGTCGCACAATATTCATGTTTTTTATTTATTTAAGGATTGCTAGAGGCACACTCCAACACTCAGACATAATGTACAAACAAAGGATTTGTGTTTAGTGACTCCACCAGATCAGAGGCAGTAAAGATGACCAGGGATGTTCTCTTGATAAGTGTGTGAATTGGACCATACTGTATTCATGTACTGTTAAGTACCACCACTGCATAAAACTGCACACGACAACATGTGAGCACATGTAAAAACACAATCTCATGTGAAATAAATGTGTCAACATGGGGATGCAACATTTCAACATGTGATTCCAAGACACTACACAGGTGACAATATTTGAGCACACGTGAAAACCCAGGAGTCAAATGATTGATTAGAATTCTTTACATTAATTACATTTAAACAGTCATGGTCCCCTGCAGTTTTTGTCCAGTTCCCGGTTTGTTCCAGGGACGATTTTAGGATGTTGTCACATTCCACTGGAAGTTTACAGCTAAATTCAGGTGTTAATGTTAACGGATAGCATGATGATTATTTGGAACTATAGTAAATATAGAGCAGTATTCTATTGACCACAAACTTGGAGTTTCATGTTATCACATGTTGAATCACATGATTTCAGATGCGAAAAATCTGATGATTTCTCAAGTGAAACTTCAAGTGAAATCATGTTTTTGGAACACTTCACATGTGAAATGTGTTTTTGGAACACTTTAAATGTTAAATCATATTTTTGGAACACTTCACAGATGAATATGTGTGTTCACATGTGAAATTCCATGTGTTATATGCTCTCCAGCTAATATATGGCCCCACCTGGGATTTGAACTCACAACCTCATGATTTGAGGTACAAGATTCTTTCTGCAATGCCACAAACTCTGCAGCATTCCACTAAACATTCATGACTTAGCAAGAGGGCCATCTTAGCAAGAAGTTGGTACCATATTGGTATCTCTGCACTGCTATTTTACTCATCAGTTATTTTTGACTAGGGTTGCACATTTTGGGGAATAATCAGAGATGGAAATTTTTCGTGGGAATTAACGGGAATATGGGAATTAACGGAAATATATATCTTATTATGCAAATAATTGAATCCTTCCAATAGAAATAAAAAATACTATTTAGTTACGAATTGAACTTTAATTAAATGAGTTGACCCTTCACATGGGATGATTTTGTCAGGCTCTGGCCATAGAGAAGCCTATTTGCTTCTCTATGTAGCCATGGTCAGAGTCTGACAGGTCTATTCTTTCTGTTTCTGGTGGTGGTTTGTGTTGGATCCCTAATTAGAGGCAGCTGCAGCGCATCGTCTCTAATTAGGGATACTACATAGGTTTATATGTTCCACTCCGGGGTGTGGGTCATTATTTCGCAAGTCACGGGGAAACAGGAAGTGTGCTACGTTACGTTCGTTTCTATTGTGTTTGTTTTGTTTTGTATAGTTCGTTCATTTGGAATTGAATATTCAGTAAATAAAAATGTCGAACTATAATCCCTGCGCTGCGTCTTGGTCGCTCCATGCACCCAACCGTGACAGACCTTGGGCTGAGTATGAGCCCCGTCGTGACACATTTCACTGAACAGCAAAATAAAGGGAATATTGAATGATCCCCAATGATCCAATGCATCTCCCAAAAACGTTTTCAACATACATCTGTAAAATGTAAAAAATAGAAACTAAAGTTTTGGTTGTCTTCCTCTAAGGCTTCCATGTCTTCTCCCTGGACCTCCTCAATGTCCACCTCTTGAACATCAGACTCATCATCACTGTCACTTTGGCTCGATGGCTCGATGTCAGGCTCATGAAGCCTCAAATTTGCCCGGATGGCCACACATTTTTCAGCCTGTTGAGTGCTTTGGTGTGTGTGTTCCCAAACAAGGACCAGTTGCGCTCTGAGGCAGCTGATGTTAGTGGGATTTGGAGGATGATGGAGGCAACAGGGGAAAGAGCCTCAGATCCACAAAGTCCCTTCCACCAGGTAGCTGATGAGATATGTTTTCACGACTGCCATATTGCATCTCCATCCCAAAACCCTTGCTTGAAAGTGTACTTCGCCAGACTGCCAAAACCTTGCCCTCATCCAGGCCAAGGTGGCGAGACACGGTAGTAATGACACCATAGGCCTTGTTGTCTTGTTATCTCTGCACCAGACATGATGCTCTTGCCAGCATACTTGGGGTCTAGCATGTACGCTGCGGCATGTATGGGCTTCAGGCAGAAGTCTTCACGCTTTTTGATGTATTTCAGAACTGCAATCTCCTCTGCTTGGAGAAACAGTGAAGTGGGCAGGGCAGTACGGATTTCTTCTCTTACATCTGCAAGCAGAGTCTGAACATCAGACAGGATGGCATTGTCTCCCTCTATCCGTGCAAGGGTTACTGCTATAGGTTTCAAGAGTGTCAGGCTGCTTACCACTCTCTCCCAAAATACATAATCGAGGAGGATCCTCTTGATGGGGCTGTCCATATCGGCAGACTGTGATATAGCCATTTCTTGGAGAAACTCCTTCCCCTCCAGGAGACTGAAAGACATGATGACAACATCAACCCAACGGGTGTTGCTGGGCATCTTCAATGTGAAGCTCTTATTCTTCTCATTTTGCTTGGTGAGGTAGATTGCTGCTATAACTTGTCTGTCACCAGTGCAAATACCTTCTGTGGTCCAAGGTCATTGATGACTGTCTTCGGTGTGCCTGTTGTCCCTTGTGTCTGTGCTCTTGTAGAATACTGGTTTAGGGGTGGAGATGATGTAGTTAATTATTCCTTTCCCGCGAACATTCGACCACCCATCAGAGATGATTGCAATACGGTCTGCTTTCTCTATGATATGCTTGACCTTCACTTGAACTTTGTTGAACTCTGGTTGGAGGGGTGTATGCTGGGCGAAGAACATTCAGAAATCTCTTCCAATACACATTGGCTGTGACCATCAGAAGTGAACCAGTTGCATACACAGCTCGAGCAAGACATTCATCAGCATTTCTCTGACTACGTTCCTCCATTGAGTCAAAAAACCATCTGATTCCAGGAGGACCATGAGCTGTTGCTATCGATAAGGTATCTGATTCATCATCTTCACCTCAAATAGAAGTAGAGGGACTTTTGTCAGAGGTTGCTTGTTGTGAGCGCTGAGGGAACTTTATGCACTTGGCCAGATGATTCTGCATCTTTGTTGCATTCTTTACATATGATTTGGCACAGTATTTGCAAATGTACACAGATTTTCCTTCTACATTAGCTGCAGGGAAATGTCTCCACACATCAGATAGTTGTCAGGCTCTGGCCATAGAGAAGCCTATTTGCTTCTCTATGTAGCCATGGTCAGAGTCTGACAGTTCTATTCTTTCTGTTTCTGGTGGTGGTTTGTGTTGGATCCCTAATTAGAGGCAGCTGTAGCGCATCGTCTCTAATTAGGGATCCTACATAAGTTTGTATGTTTCACACTGGGTTGTGGGTCGTTATTGTTATATGTATATTTCGCAAGTCACAGTGACAGTAAGTGTGCACATTTGATACGTCCGTTCATTTCGTGTTTGTTTTGTAACGTGACGTTTGTACATCGTGTGTCTGTTGGTTTTGTTAGTTCGCACGTTTTTTTTTATTTTTTTATTTCACCTTTATTTAACCAGGTAGGTCAGTTGAGAACAAGTTCTCATTTGCAACTGCGACCTGGCCAAGACAAAGCAAAGCAGTGCGACAAAAACAACACAGAGTTACACAGTAAACAAACATGGTAAAAACACAATAGAAAATCTAAATACAGAGTGCAAAATGTAGTGCAAAATGCAGTAAGGTTAGGAGGTAGGACAATAAATAGACCATAGTGGTGAGATAAATTACAGATTATCATCATTAACACAGGAATGAAGGATGTGCAAATTATGATGTGCAATGTGGTTTATACATAGTAGAAATAAAATGTCGAACTACTATCCCTGCGCTGCGTCTTGGTCTCCCTATGCACCTTCTCGTGACAATAGTGCCCGTGGCATTTTCCTGTAAAGATTAGTGTAGTAGTGTTGGCTTAATAGCATCTCATTAGTGTGCAAGATTATGAGAATCAGCTGTACATGTGATGGAAGAGTGCACTGTGCATGCAGAGGGTTGTAATTCCATTAAATTGGGTATAGTTTAACCAAAATAGTGCCCGTGGCATTTTCCTGTAAAGATTATAACATTTTTTGTAAAAAATAATAATAATACAATTCCATGTATATATAAACAGTTAAGCAGTTAGATTAAACAACTCCTTTGTAAGATAAATGTTTAACAATTAAATATGCATGGAAACAGGTGAAATAATGCTCCTCAGTTAGCAGGTTCAAGCAAGCTAAAACCCACATGGTAGCAAAAACTAACTAGCAGAAATTGTTAACATGTTAGAAATTATTTTAAAACACTTTGCTGTAGGCTACTATTTACTAGTTAACAAAAAATCATGTATGTCATATAAAATATATTCACACCACCCAGTATTGTAATCAAAACTTACCAGAAAGCATGTAGTCCTTGGCTGAGACAGTGTAGTAGTGTGGGCTCAATAGCAAATCATTAGTGTGCAAGATCTTGAGAATCAGCTGAACATGTGATGGAAGAATTCACTGTGCATGCAGAGGGTTGCAATTCCATTGAATTGGGGATAGTTTAACCAAAATATGCCACAAGACCTAGAATTGCCTTATGTTTATCCCACAAAAAAGGTTCACTGTTATAAGCTAACTTTTTTGATGAATTTAAGCAAAATTCCCCAAATTCCAGGGCTTAAATTACCATGGAAAATTTCCCGGAAAATGTCCGGAAATTTACTGGAAAGCTTCCGATCCTTTGCAACCCTTCTCTCATCATTGATTTAATTGACTTATTTCAAGCACGAAGATCAGTAATACATAATAAACAAACACAAGGTAGTCAGAAGTGTCAGATTATTAAGTTAAAAGCACTGTGTGCCATATTTCTTTTATTTTTTATTTAACCTTTATTTTATTAGGCAAGTCAGTTAAGAGCAAATTCTTATTTACAATGACGGCCTAGGAACAGTTATATAACGCATCATTTATTTTTGCAGGGCCTCACCTGTGAAATCTCATGTGAAAGGTTATGTGAAATGTCATCACATGTGAAGTGTTCCAAAACACATGATTTCAAATGTGCAAAACGTGAAAATGTCACGTAAAATCACGTTTTTTTTTCCTTCAGGTAAACCATGGTCCTCAGACCAAGCTGAAAATGAAAACATGAACTTTTGATCCTATCGTGCTTAATTAATATCCTTTATGACCTTGGCTTGCTCTTTGCTGATGCCTCCAAACAAAAATCTAAGGTGTGGTTTTTAGTTGCTTACTGTGTGTGTGTGCGTGCACACGCCTCTGCGTGTGTATGGTAGCCTGTGTGTTCATTTACAACCAAAGAGCTTTTCAAAGTCGCTCGCTGTAGCACCTGAATTAGCAAGCACGTACCTTGGCCCCAATCAGAATAACAGCGAGGAAGGCTGGATAATTACTATCGCTAATTAGCCTCCTGAGGACAGTAGGCAGGGGTTTCCAAGCACAGAACCTAACTAGGTTCTAGAATATTAATCAGCATTGTGTTTTGGTGTTAGCGACAGCCAACCATTGTACTCTTACAGTAATCATATAATAAGGCTTCAGATTTTAACCACCCTATTTCTGTAATTATAATTAGTAATTTAATCATATGCCCTCTTGATTCTGCTTGAAAACTTGAGTTTTGATCATTTTCTTTTTAAACAGGCATTACTCCGCATCCATCTCATGTGTGACTTTCCCCTTGGTCTCATCAGGAGCCAAATGAAAAACACTCCACATGATGGAATGACGTCTCCATTGACAAAATTATTGTGTAACGTTTGTCAGCGGGGTCGGAAAGGGTTCAGTGAGCATGATTCTCGTTTCGGTATTACAGTTTAGTCATGTGAAAAAGACCAATGAACAAGCGCTGCGTAGTGTACAACTGTGTGTTTTATGTGTATGCTTGCTGTGTATGGCTGTTCGACTGTGTTTCAACTGTTTCAACTTTGTTTGCTGTGTCTCAACTGTGTTTATTTTTCAACTGTTCCATGTGTTTGTTATGTTTCATCTGCGTTTGTTTCAACTGCGTTTGCTGTGTGTCAACTGTGTTTGTTGTGTTTCAACTGTTTCAACTGTGTTTGCTGTGTCTCTCTCTATCAGTGTGGGGGCTACGACATACCCATCAGGTGAGGTGAAAGGGCCCCAGAGTCCCAATTTATATTCCTAACCTTGTGTTAATCTATCTCAATTAGATAACAAGGGGTTAGGCCTTGAAATGAAAAGAGGAGCCCTGCAGCGTAGGTACATACCTCAAAGAGCATCCATACTATCAGGTTTCCAACATCATACTGCTCTCTAATCTGTCATCTGTGTGGTGTGAGGTAGATAGTTATGCATTTACCCAAGCTTACAGGACAGTTTATAGTAAACAAGGTGTGTGTGTGTGCGTGATCTGTGATGTGGTTCTGGTCGGAAGTAGAATCCTTAGTTGCTACGTCATTTTTTTTAAATGAATGGTAAATACCCATTTATTCTTGAAGAATATAATTGATAAACGTAAAATAGTTTTTACTTTCATTTTACCAGGTTAGTCTTATTGAGATTATCAACCTATTTTACAAGAGAGACCTGTCCAAAATAAGCAGCACACAAAGTTGCAAATACATTTACAACGTAAAGCATACAATATACTGTTCCCCGAAGGAGGGAACAAGATATAACATACTACGGGGAGTCAACAACCAATCATATTCACCTGAAGTGAAATCACTCCCAATGGGCCAATGGATGCCAAGCCTGCCCTTGGAAGCCCTGCCTTCCTGGCTATAATACCGGGACTAGCTCTTTAGCAAGCTCAAACATTCTGACGGCATAGGGCCGGTGTGCAGGTCTGGTTGGAAGCCCAAGGGCTTATATGAAAACCACACCACAAAAAAACTATACAAATGAAAACGGTTTGTTAAACTAGATAACAAAACATACTAATTATAAATGTATAACTAAATTGATCAGTAATCACACAAAAAAAATATATATATATATTTGTTTTGTTTAAATGTGTGTGTGCACGTGAGTATTCGAGAGTTACATAGAGTAGATTACTGAGTGGTTTGGTTCATCAGGCTGACCCCCAGTCTTCGCTTGAAGTTATTGAGGGATGATGATTCTAGAGTATAGAACCTCTGGATCTGATAGAGAATCGACTATGTGATGTGTGGCAGTGGGGAGGGTGAAGGTTATCGCAGTGTCTTGTCTTATTTAGATGGATTTCAGAATTAACCTGGAAGAATCCATTGAAGGGTGTAGGTAAACTGTCTGGGAGGCTGGGTTGGGTAGGGTTACTTTCTAAATGTAATCTGTTACAGTTACTAATTTTGTATTACCCCAAACTCAGTAATGTAATCTGATTACATTCTGTATATATGCCTTAATTGACTCTTAGCTTTAATTTGATATGCTCCTATGAACTTTTACATGGAAATGACCATATCCTGTTTTCCAACCCATAACTTGTGCCGGCTCCACGATGTCTTAATGTAACCATGATTGCATTCTGACCCCGTTGCAGCTCAGTATAAATAAGCATAACAGTAGGGTCGGAATCTTCTTGCAACTGTAATGGCTAAATGACAGGCTGTTTTCAAAAGCTGTGTGGGGAGAAATTAACGCTGAAAGGTGAACAAATTCTTGTGCAGGGCCAATGAACTATCACTGATGTATTGTGAGAAACCACTGATGGTAATAGTAAGAGGAAGACCATCAGTTGCACTGAATTGCGTCATAGACATCTGTCAGGGGTAAATTGGTGTACCCTACGCATAACCCTGCATTTCATTATTATTATATATTATTATTATTATTATTATTATTATTATTATTATTATATTTCAATACATCTCATTCTCCAAAATCAGCCTTACAATGCCTGGTTGTAGATTAGAAGTCTAATTAGTCTGTCCAGGGCTTAGCTGGGCTAGGTCTGGTTGGTTCTTGGCAGGTGAGATCTCCCTTCATCTCATCCTAGCCAGTCATCCCCTCTCCAATATGTTTTACTTTGCCTCCGCCTCCAGCACACATCCAGGCACAGATAATTCACTGTAATTGTTGGCACTTACCGACTCACAAAGCAGATTGGCAGAGTGTCTCATCGTGTGTGGTATGCCCACGGTTCACAAACTCTGGGGACACTTTGTATTACGCAGTGGAGACTCTGGCATCTGGGTTTGTCTGGATAAGAAACAATTTCCAACTGGTTAGAGCAGTGAGAGTGAGTGGTTATGCTTGTGTTTGTGTATGTGTATCAATGCCTTACGCAGTAGACCTTGAGTTGACATGTTTTACCAACCAGCACCAGAGAGAGAGAGAGAGAGAGAGAGAGAGAGAGAGAGAGAGAGAGATAGGCATTAAATCTCCACTCATCCATGCTATCTGGGACCTTGGGATGTCCCTACCGCATTGAAGTTGAAGTTTAAAATGGTTAAGGTAAGGGTTCAGTTTAGGGTTCGGTTATGGTTAAGATTAGGGTTAGTGTATGGGTAGGGTTAGGGTTTCAGGTAGGGACGTCCCAAGGATTCCGGATAGCACTGACCATCCCCACTCAGCACAAATGACCCACAGTGCACTGCACTCTCCTCTCTTTTCCCTCTGCCTCCCTGCCAAATTCCCTCACTAGCATGTGTCCCCTTGGCCCGAGGCACAGTGAGCCGTTCCCGGCCTTGGCATGGCCTCCCACTGGTCACTGTGCTAGCTCCGCCAAGTGTGATTGGCATGAGGGAGGTTGGAACTGTCCAACTCCAGCAATGCAGAGGACAGAGCTGTGTGTTGCGCACTGGGAGTTTGTGGAAATGTAATGATTGACTCCTTCCTCCATCCAAGTTGTGTGGTGTTAATAAATCTTCCCTGGACATAATTATGTTTATTTTCCCTCTAAAACAGCTTGCTGAGTTATTCTAGGTACACTGTGAAAACCCAGTCAAAACTAGCCATGGTTGTCAGCTCATTTCTATTTCAGCAAGGAGTAGCGAGAGAAACAGTCTAAAGTGTATATATAATTCACTGCAACCATCTGTCCAGGACACACGTTGTGTAATAACACTTCTTTACGGTATATGCTACTTCCCCTTGATCCCACCTCTCCTATCAAAATGAAGGGGTGTTGTGAAGAAATGCGTTGCCTAGGATACCTGCGAATACCTGCTCTTGTCGTGATGACAGGGCACAATGGAGGTCATCTCCAGCTCCACCCTGCAGTATGGATAAATCTCCAGTTATAATGACATGCGGATAGTGAGACAACACCCTGCCTACTTGATAATTACTCTGTATGTCAGAATCGTCGTCAGGCCCATTGTGCAAGCACACACAGGAGGGTCATTCTCAATCAGACTCTCTTGTTGCCAGAGACCTGTTCTCCCTGCTGAATAGTGCCTGGGAGGTGTGCTTATGTAACAGAGCTCCGCAGCCATGACAGCTGATATTTTGCATGTGTTAAAGTGATGCCCCAGAAGATTCTAATAATTTCAGCCAGTAGTTTTGAAAGTGGTGCTCACGAGCCAAAACGGATTCCCGTTTGTTTGATGCTCCAGATACTCAACTAGTCTAAAGAAGGCCAGTTTTATTGCTTCTTTAATCAGCACAACCGTTTTCAGCTGTGCTAACATAATTGCAAAAGGGTTTCCTAATGATCAATTTGACCTTTTAAAATGATAAACTTGGATTAGCTAACACAACAACGTGCCATTGGAACACAGGAGTGATGGTTGCTGATAATGGGCCACTGTACGCCCATGTAGATATTCCATAAAAAATCAGCCGTTTCCAGCTACAATAGTAATTTACAACATTAACAATGTCTACAATGTATTTCTGATCAATATGATGTTATTTTAATGGACCAATTAGCCAATTAGCTTTTCCTTCAAAAACAAGGACATTTATAAGTGACCCCAAACTTTTGAACGGTAGTGTATATATACTGTATGTTTTTGCAATTCATATGATATGTCACTAATTTGTTGTACTTAAGATCCTGGAATGCATCTTTACGTTTTCAATACGTGAACTGTGTTAAGTTCCTTTAATGTGCTTTACTCAGGCCTAGTAAAGTCACAGTTATCTAAGCCTTTGTGCCCTGCAGTGTTTACGTAGATTTGAGTGTGGATACTGGCTGTGCTGACTCTGAATGCCCCTGTCCCCTTGACAATGCAGCTGCAGCTGTCCCATATGGACAGTAGGATGTGTTCTAAAAGCCCCGCTCACATCTACTCTGCATGATGGTGCTGTATTTGTGTATGTGCGTGCATTCGAGCATCTGTGCGTCTGCGTAGGCTCTTCTCTTTGCCAGCACAGTGGGTGATCTTTGTTAGTGACGAGGCCGGTTTTCATAGCAATTCTGCCGACTCTGCATTGTTTACTGCAATGTGTACCTCGATCACTCTCTCAATGTGAGTGAGGCCCTGTGGATTTGGGCCTTGTGTGTGTTTAGGCCCTGTATGGGGCCACCTTTCTCCATGCCCTAACCCCCTTACCCCCTCTGAGGGCCTCTATAGCTCGGGCCTCAGCGGGTCCCTGGTACTGGGTATTGAGAGGGAGGGAACAGGGCATCCGACTGGGCCCTGAAGCACTGAAAGGTTAGGGCCACTGTAGGCCAAGGAGAGGCAGCTGGGGACGGTATTCAAACCCTCCATCACCATCAGAGAGATATTCTCCTCTTTTGTTCGTTAGCCATGTGAAAGCTAATTAGATGAACAACTCAAAGCAGGACTATGATAGGGGTTTGAGCGTGCTCTGTGTGGGGTCGTTATTATTGTTAAGTACCTGTTTAGACAAGTATTCAATCTGAGTTATTTCAAGAAGAGGTTGAATCCCGACAGCGCTGTATAAATGATGGTTTGAATTTTTGGAAAAAGAAAAGGAATTCGTGAATTCTCAGCTAGTGAAGAGGCTCTTTAGAAATGGCTGCTTTCTTTTTCACCTTATATATTTTTCTCTCTCTCTTTCTATCTCTCTCTTCCTCCCTCCCTCCCTCCCTCCCTTCCTCTCCCTCCCTCCCTCCCTCCCTCCCTCCCTCCCTCCCTCCCTCCCTCCCTCTCTCCCTCTCTCCCTCCCTCCCTCCCTCCCTCCCTCCCTCCCTCCCTCCCTCCATCTCTCTCTCCCTCCCTCCCTCTCTCTCTTTCAATCTCTCTCTTCTTCCCTCCTTCCTCTCTCTCTTTCTCTCTCTCTCTCCCTCCCTCCCTCCCTCCCTCCCTCTCTTCCTCCCTCACTCTCTCTCTTCCTCCCTCCCTCCCTCCCTCCCTCCCTCGATCCCTCCCTCCCTCCCTCCCTCACTCTCCTTCCTGCATCATGAGGCAATTAATTCACTTCGATTTCTCTCTTCTGCTCGGGTCCAGATGAGGTAATATAGAGATAGAGAAGCTGGAAAAGTCTGGCTGAAGGATTCATCTCACCTAACTCGACTTTGTGTTTTATCACTCTCCCTTTAAAAGTATGTTTAATGGGTTCTTCCAAATGGAGAATAGCCCTTGTAGATCACCCCCATGCAATTCCCTGTCACTCTCCACAACGGTAGTGGTGTTGGTGGTGTAGAAGATAGTTTTATCTAGTCTATTCTTTGGGATTCAGTGCTGGAGAAACCGCAGGTATCAGGGCTATCCAACTACAGGCCATGTAAGCTAAGCTGCTGACTGTGACAGCTGTCATTGGTGAGTTATTATGGTGCCTTTAGCATGAACAACATGAGCTATCAAACAAGAGCCGGCATATGATAGTATGAGTGGGTGGTGGCTGGGATTCGAAACACCAATCAGGAGTTTGGTTACAGATAAAGTTATTGGTGGGGATTGGTGATTAGGTAAATGGGGGTTACATTAGTAGGTACGATTACAGTATTAAAGTAGTACTAAGTACTGGCATCACAATTCTCTTACAGACACACCCCTGCAGCAGTGGGAAGGATCAACCAGCAACCACGTTGTTCCCTACGCTCCCCGGCACGGTGAAACACCATGGTTCTAACATTCTGCTAATGTTCCGTAGCGCTGCAGATGAGCCGGGTGTTTCAGGAACTATTCAAGGGCCTTTTGTCAGCCCTGTCACAGATTATGCAAATGAATGACTAGCGCACGTCCTGGAACATTTGTGCGTGTACTCTTGTGTATGCGTTTGTGCGTATGTGTGCGTACGTAAATGCCTTTGTGTGTGTGTGTGTGTTGGTGTGTGTGTTACAGAATGGATCCCTCCGTCACCACCACCTTCGGGGGGTTTGATGACGAGAGGGGTTGACAACACCTCAATGCATCCCTTGTTCCCCAGCCAACACGTTCACTTGCTCTTCACCTTCCCTCCCTCCCACACACACACACACTCTTAGCTCTTAGGCATACAGGGGAGATTACTGTAGAGTAGATAGCGTTTCTTCTTCCGTCATGTGGCGCATTCTAAAACCCCTACACAGCGCGGGCAAAGCCACTTACACAGCTGTAAGCATGCGACAAGGATGTTTTAGCCCCGATACTTTCACCTTGTTTCCTTTATTCCACCTGGCCTTGGCGTTCTCTGGTTGCTATGGCGTTCATTTAGATTTCCAGTATACTGCCACACTAGTTACTCCTGGTTACCTACTGTACCATGTAATTAGCACTTTTTGTTTCATGCGTGCGTGTGTGTGTGTTTGTGTGTGCGGCGATTTGATTTAATTAACATCAAAATATAATTACATTTTGGTCACAGCAGCCTTTAATAATAATTTGGTGGGTATTTATATTATTAATTGGAGATGTGTTTTTTTTGCATATCCCACTCTACCTGAGACACAAGGTCACTGCCAGGGTCTGAAGTTGACAGAATTTTCACCTTGTTGGGACAGGGATTTGAACTAGTGAACATTTTGGTTACTGGCCCAATGCTCTAACCGCTAGGCTACACGTTGCCTTTTCTCAGGTTGTTTCCTGTTCATGGCGGGACCTGTGTGAAGTCTAACACCCTGAGTGAGTCATGGATTTTGTCCCAAATGACACCCTGTTCACTATATAGTACACTTCTTTTGACAAGAGCCCTCTGGACCATGGCCACAATTAGTGCACTATATAGGGAACAGGGTGCCATTTGTGACATATCCATGTCTAGGCATAATAAACACTGATTGGGGGTTATTTTCTGTGAATCAGGCCATTGTTAACTGTACCGTTTTGATTGTGAGTGAATTAATTTCCACCTTATCTGAGCTCAAGTGGCACAAAAAAAACTACTGAAAAGAAATGTTTTGAACAAAGTAAACTTCATGAATTTCTTGGAATCAAAGAAACATAAAAAGGTTCCCGGAAGCCCTTTGCTCAATGTATGTGACAGGAGACCTGAGGAGCATATAACATTGCATTGACGAGACAGCCTAAAAGGCCACAGAGCACCACATGAGAGAAGGAACTGTACTTTAGCCTCAACCATATGTAATCCTGTAAAGTAAGCATAAGCAAGCATACTTTTTCCATCCCAAATGACACCCTATTTTACTACATGTTGCACTACTTTTTACCCACAGAGGGCCCTGGTCATAAATAGTTCACTGTGTATTGAATAGGGTGCCATTTGAGACACACACAATGAGACATTTGCCACATGGAGTCGTGTGCTTTCACCCTAGGGTTGTCGGTTCAAGTCCCACATCAGCAAAACACCCCTAAATAGCAAAACACCCCTATGTCACTGTTATGCCCCTCTTTAGAATAGGTAGCAGGCTGAGGCTAAGTGGATATTGATACAGTATATTGAGTCATAGCATTGCTTATGCTACTGGAGTCTTGACAGGACATGTCTTCTCGCATGTATAATACCACAACACTGAGCTGTTAAACTGTGTCTGTTCTGTAATGGTGTCAAACACCTTCCAAGACCGCCGGCATTTGATACAAAATAGCAATAATACACATCTGCAGTCCTCAGGGACGTGGTGACTCACCTTCTGATAGAACAGTATCAGACTCGAGGCTGAACTGTTCTGACATCATAATCCACTTTCTTCGCATGCCTGTCATTTTACCAGCCTATTCTAAATGCTCTGTAGTCATAAATATTCTAACCATGGGCTAGCTAGAGAACATTCTTCAGACCTCTGCTTTTAAAATACCCATTCCAATGTCGGTTTCAATCAGGCAATATCCTCTGTATTAAATTGGTGATATTGGTTTTCAAATGTCTGCCGATTTGTTCCCCTCAGGTCAAGGTTTTGGATGTAGATAACTGATCTGGGTGACTATCTCTCTATCTGTCTGTTTGTACCAATTTAGCTGGGCTGGGTAATAGGGTACGCTGTTTTGGTGAGGAACCGGACTAAGCTCGTTTCAAGGACAGGTTGGAGTGACTGTGCACCATGAAAGTTGGGTTTTAGCCATGGCTGATTCCTGTGTTTCTGTAGAGGAGCTTATCATGAACTAATAAGAAATGTAGTTTTCCACAAGTCACCTCTGATTACACTTTTACCTCATGCAGTTTTTGGAAGATACACTACATCACCAAAAGTATGTGGAAACCTGCTCGTCGAACATCTCATTCCAAAATCATGGGCATTAATATGGAGTTGGTCCCCACTTTGCTGCTATAACAGCCTCCACTCTACTGGGAAGGCTTTCCACTAGATGTTGGATCATTGCTGCAGGGACTTGCTTCCAATCAGCCACAAGAGCATTAGTGAGGTCGAGCACTGATGTCGGGTGATTAGGCCTGGCTCGCATTCCAATTCATCCCAAAGGTGTTCAATGGGGTTAAGGTCAGTGCTTTGTGCAGGCCAGTCAAGTTCTTCCACACCAATTTCTAGATCTAGATTTGTGCAGGGGTGCATTGTCTTGCTGAAACAGGAAAGGGCCTTCCCCAAACTGTTGGAAGCACAGAATCGTCTAGAATGTCATTGTATGCTGCGTTAAGATATCCCTTCACTGGAGGGGCCTAGCTCGAACTATGAAAAATAGCCCCAGACCATTATTCCTCATCCACCAAACTTTACAGTTGCTACTATTCATTCGGGCAGGTAGCGTTCTCCCAGCATCCTCCAAATCCAGATTTGTCCATCGGACAAATTTCCTCCAGATGTGATGCTTGGCATTCAGGCCAAAGAGTTCAATCTTGGTTTCACCAGACCAGAGAATCTTGTTTCTCATGGTCTGAGGGTCTTTAGGTGCCTTTTGGCAAACTCCAAGTGGGCTGTCATGTGCCTTTTACTGAAGAGTGGCTTCCATCTGGGCACTCTACCATAAAGGCCGGATTGGTGGAGTGCTATAGAGATGGTTGTCCTTCTGGAAGGTTCTCCCATCTCTACAGAGGAACTCTAGAGCTCTGTCAGAGTCACCTCCCTGACCAAGGCCCTTCTCCTCCGATTGCTCAGCTGGCCAGGCAGCCAGCTCTAGGAGTCGTGGTGGTTCCAAACTTCTTCCATTTAAGAATGATGGAGGCCACTGTGTTCTTGGGTACCTTCAAAGCTGCAGAAATGTTTTGGTACCCTTCCCCAGATCTGTGCCTCAACACAATCCTGTCTCTGAGCTCTATGGACAATTCCTTCAACCTCATGGCTTGGTTTTTGCTCTGACATGCACTGTCAACTGTGGGACCTTATATAGACAGGTGTGTGCCTTTCCAAGTCATGTCCAATCAATTGAGTTTACCACAGGTGGACCATCCTTACGATTACCACAGGTGGAATCGTAAGGATGGTCAATGGAAACAGGATGCACCTGAGCTAAATTTCGAATCTCAAAGCATAGGGTCTGAATACTTATGTACATAATGTGTGTAGAGATGTCTGAGGTCAGACAGACAGACAGACGGGTGTGTGGAGGCGTCTGAGGTCAGACAGACAGACAGACAGACGGGTGTGTAGAGGCGTCTGAGGTCAGACAGACAGACAGACAGACGGGTGTGTAGAGGTGTCTGAGGTCAGACAGACAGACAGACAGATGCGTAGAGGCGTCTGAGGTCAGACAGACAGACAGACAGACAGACAGACAGACAGACAGACAGACGGGTGTGTAGAGGCGCCTGAGGTCAGACAGACAGACAGACAGACGGGTGTGTAGAGGCGTCTGAGGTCAGACAGACAGACAGACAGATGCGTAGAGGCGTCTGAGGTCAGACAGACAGACAGACAGACAGACAGACAGACAGACAGACAGACAGACAGACAGACAGACAGACAGACAGACAGACAGACAGACAGACGGGTGTGTAGAGGCGCCTGTGGTCAGACAGACAGACAGACGGGTGTGTAGAGGCGTCTGAGGTCAGACAGACAGACAGACAGATGCGTAGAGGCGTCTGAGGTCAGACAGACAGACAGACAGACAGACAGACAGACAGACAGACAGACAGACAGACAGACAGACAGACAGACAGACAGACAGACAGACAGACGGGTGTGTAGAGGCGTCTGAGGTCAGTCAGACAGACAGACAGACAGACAGACAGACAGACAGACAGACAGACAGACACAGACGGGTGTGTAGAGGCGTCTGAGTTCAGACAGACAGACAGACAGATGCGTAGAGGCGTCTGAGGTCAGACAGACAGACAGAACGGTGTGTAGAGGTGTCTGAGGTCAGACAGACAGATAGACAGACAGACAGACAGACAGACAGACAGACAGACAGACAGACAGACAGACAGACAGACAGACAGTGTGTAGAGGTGTCTGAGGTCAGACAGATGGACAGACAGACAGACAGACAGACAGACAGACAGACAGACAGACAGACAGACAGACAGACAGACAGACAGACAGACAGACAGACAGACAGACAGACAGACAGACAGTGTGTAGAGGTGTCTGAGGTCAGACAGATGGACAGACAGACAGACAGACAGACAGACAGACAGACAGACAGACAGACAGACAGACAGACAGACAGACAGACAGACAGACAGACAGACAGACAGTGTGTAACCTCTGTTCCCCTCATTATACTGTAGCTTGTAGTATTGCTAGGCGTCTCATTCCTCCTCTACTTTTCTCTCTCTAGCATGTTCTCCTCCTCTTCAACATTATACCTTCTGCTCTTTCTCACCTCCAATCCCCAGTCTCCTTTATTTAGACTGGTTTATTTAGACTGGTTTATTTAGACTGGTTTATTTAGACTGGTTTATTTAGACTGGTTTATTTAGACTGGTTATCGATCCCTCAGTCTGTTTATTTGTTCTTCCTTTGTCTGTCTGATTCATTATTCACTCTCTTATGGTTTTTCCTTAGTGTTTTTTTTCTCATAACCTGCTCCCTCTGAGGCCTAGTCTAAACGGACCCGAGCACAACCAGACCCGGCCCCGTATAGACCCGGTCAGGTCCAGACCCAGTCTGATCCGATCCCAGTGAAGGAAGCAGCAGAAAATCGATATTTTTTTTTTACCTTCGTTATTAACTGAAGCTGTTAATGCATGAACTGAGGGAGAGCGGAACGAAGCTAGCTGCAGGCGCCGTGCAGTGTGTGTGTGCATGTGGCTGAGTGGCGCGAGGAGAAGGGGGAGAGAGAGACAGCAGCTACCAAGCCATCTTGCAGTAATTACTCACTTCCAGCTGCCACAGCTAGGTTATTTATCACCCAGTCAGATTACATGGTACCTGTTCTGACTGCATCAAACCGAGAACAGAAGCTAGCTAGCTGGGTTGGATAATTGAGGCTACATAGGCTACGCTTTCCCCCATCCTACACAATTACAACAACAACTCCATTAAAAGTATTAAGTAGCAGCCTACCTAGTGCCGCTTTGATGACTTGTGAATGACCGACAACAGCACAAGCTACACGCAGCAGCATCAATGAGACCATGTTCTCTCTCCCTCTATACTATAACTATAAGACCCATGAGAATCAAATCAGATCCGACCTGGATCCAAGGGTCAACTACAGAATTATGGACCAAATCGGGTATTTGGGTTCGGGTGGACCCGTGAAGACCCCTATCTCACAGCAACCAGGGTGTGAGAGACTTTGGGAGGGGTAATAATGGACGTATGTCACGTGTGTGTGGAGCCCTGGAGACCTGGACTGAGAGAGTGGCAGAGGTTATCAGGATCACCGTCTTGGTGTAGAGTAGAACTCTGCTGCCTTGCACTCGATGACATGTGCGTTTGTGTGTGCGTCTACGGTTGTTTGTGTTTCCATGGTTAGTGGGACACTCTATCGGAGCTGTGTTTTTATTGGAGCTCTCCATTTTGCCGTGAGGAGAAAGTGTGTGAGAGAAAGTGTGCGTGTGCCTGTGTCTCTCTCTGGCCCTGTGTATGTGTGTTTATGTGTGTGTGTGTGTGTGTGTGTTTACGTCAGAGGGAGCAGAGCCGCGTTGAGTTGTTTGGGAGAAGCACTAAAGGGAAATGAGAGATGAAGAGGCCAAGTAAGATCAAAGCTGCTGGTGGTTCTTCTCCGGTATAAGGGTTGTCAGGTGATTATACTCAGTTACAACTGTATGGGGCTTGAACTTCTACTCATAGGGCTTGGGTTCTACTTCCGGGGTAGAACCGGAATAATAATAATCATGACAAGAACTTCCTGTCTGTAATGTCCAGAAGGGGGAATTGTGTACAGGGTTCCTAAAGTATAACGCTGACCTGCGCTCACACCAATACAGCCTCATCTGAACCCAGCTAACTCCCCTCGCGCCTCCAACCTCTCCTCTCTGTCACACTCTGGGGGATTGTCTTTGCATATTGAAGCATCTCAGCCAAAGAGAGAGCAGTATGCACATCCATAAAGTGCGGTGGCGGGATAAAACATTTATCCAAGTATAGAACAAACAAAATCACTACCGTTCACGTCTCCCGATGAATTAGCCTAAGCCTCACTATGGATTTCCTTATCGACTTCCCTTTAACTTGCTTAGTAAATGTCCCCTTGAGTGTGTTTCATATCTTCATCCCAGCTGTTCCCCTGGACCCAGTGCTGTCACTACCAGCCTGGCTTTGTCACGCTTTCCCTCATATACTAAGTGGAAGAAACTCTGGCCATTAGATTAAACTGAATTACCCGTGGACCTGATCCTGCAACTGACTCTGAATATCTCACTGGGTAATGAAGTCACAGATATTAGAGAGAGGATGGCGGACGGGAGTAAGGCGCGAACTCCGTCAGAGAGGGTCGCTTGTTCAATCCCAGTGCTCTCGTTCGATTTTTTGGGGCGGGGTTTTAAACCTTTCCCATACCTTAACCTTTACTTTAACCATTCGGAATGAACGTGAATGCTGAAGTCAAACCGTGACAAACCGTGAGATCTTGTTGGTGGTAGTCCTAAAGGGTATGTGCGAGCGTGTGTACGTGCCTGCATGTGTGTGTGCATAACTCCGAAGTGAAAAATAAGGAGTGCATTAACCAGGACGATTTGACACCTCAAGAATCTGTTGAGAGCTAAAATCTTTCCCTTCATCCCTCTATCCTCACCTCCTCCTTCCCCAACAACCTCTAAAAGTCTCAATGCACAATTAGACGTCCTCCCTCCCTCCCTCCATCCACATTGCCCCTACCTCCACCTTGTCCTCCCTCCGTCCTCCACTGTCCTCTGGCAGCAGAGGTGTGACACGTACGTCACACATGAAAGGGGTAAAGGAGAAGTGATGCATCCTCGTTTCCACCACTTGCATACCTAGGTGTCGTTGTGGCGACAACCGCCACGACGAGCGTAGTGGCGTGCTGTGTGTGTGACGGGCGTAGCGTCGCGCTGCGAGGGGAAACGAAATGAGAGAGGATGTGTTTATCAGAGGCAGAGGCAATGGATCTGGATCGTGTGTAGAGATTACACGTACACACACACACACACACACACACAAATGGGTACACACACACACACACAGAGGGGACAGCCTTGGCCCCCGTTCCTCTTCTCTCTGATCCCTTTGACGCCACACAAGGACACACAGAGGGAGAGAGACAAGGGATTGTGTGTGTGGGTGTGTGTGTGTGCGGGCGGGCGTGTCAGGACAGGGGGCTAGAAGATTAGTCACCCCTGTCTTATGGTCCATCACACCCTCTATTCTGGGACTCATGTTTCAGAGCCAGACCAGTGGGTGTCCCACATTATGGTTGTGTTAATTTGAACCAAATGAAATGTATGCTCAATTTACATTTTCAATACAAGGAATTGTAAAAAAAATTTGGAGATGTAATACATCTTAAAGACTGTTAATCAGTCTCTTATTACCAACAGGGGATGTCCTAAGGACATTATGAGTTGTTCCCATTAGGTCCCTTTAAGGGTTTCAGCGAGACGTTATCCTACTGTCATTCTGAGAACGTTCTAAGAACATTAAAACATGGCGTTAACCTAGGTAACATAAAAGTATGTTTAGCACAGGTCCCAGTTTGGTCGCAGTATAACATTATAAGAAGGTATTTTGATGTCCATTAGGGAACGTTCCGAAAAGGTTCCTATTTGGTTCTGATAGGACGTTAAACATAGGACAAGGGGACGTTTCATGATGGTCAAGAGGATGTCACATGACCTTTGTCTAGATCCCTTTAAGTTTCCAGGACATCACTGAGGACAATGTCAGGACCTTTGTAGGACATTCTCTTGACTTTCATTTTACTAGTCCTTAGGATGTCGTGAGAAGGTCCTAAGGGAAAGTTTTCTGTTGGACGTTTGTCTAGTTCCCTGTAAGTTACCAGGACGCCATTTAGGACCATGTTATGACGTTTGTAAGATGTTCTCAAGACATTTGTTCTACTAGTCGTTAGAAAAAGCCATATCTTCCTCTGTCCAGTGTCTGTGTTCTTTTGCCCATCTTAATCTTTTATTTTTATTGGCCAGTCTGAGATGTGGCTTTTTCTTTGCAACTCTGCCTAGAAGGCCAGCATTCCTATGTCACCACTTCACTGTTGAAGTTGAGACTGGTGTTTGCTGGTACTTTTGAATTTACAGTATTTAAGCACCATAGATCAAAGCGAGACGAAACCCAAACGCTGTTGTGCTCAAAATATATCGCCTGAGCTGGACAGGAGGGGGAGCCAAAGCAAAGGCTACTGTGACATAAGTTAAAATATGGAATTGTTACTTTTCTTTCAAAAACAAGGACTTTTCTAAGTGACCCCAATTTTTTGAACGGTGTTGTAACTACACAGATCTTATACATGTAACGTTAGCTAGCAAACCAGCCAGCTAACGTCAGCTAGCTAGACTATCTTACCCATATACATAGATGGACGCTTCTCCCTCTCTCATTTTCCCAGTCTCAGTCTGTAGCTGTATTTGTATTCCATTATCACCTGTAAGAATAAAGTGTTTAAATACATTTTTTGGTACGCCTTTATACATATGTAAATCAATCTGTACTTATTCTATTAAAATCTCAAAAAATCCCTCAGAACAGCCTCAATTCGTCGGGGCATGGACTCTAAAAGATTTCAAAAGCTTTCCACAGGGATGCCGGCCCATGTTAACTCCAATGCTTCCCACAGTTGTGTCAAGTTGGCTGGATGTCCTTTGCCTGGTGGACCATTCTTGATACACACGGGAAACTGTTGAACGTGAAAATCCCATCAGCGTTGCAGCTCTTGACACAAACCGGTGCGTGTTTTGAATATATTCAGTGTATATCTTGCTTTCAATTATATTTAAAACAACATCAATGGCGAGTGTAGAGAGTATAGGGATATTGTTGGCACCAACGATGTTAGGATGATCACCAAGCGCAACATAGCTTCAGTGTGTAAATTAGCTAGAAAGATGTGTCGGCATCGAGTAATTGTGTCTGGCCCCCTCCCAGTTACGGGGAGTGATGAGCTCTACAGCAGAGTCTCACAACTCAATCGCTGGTTGAAAACTGTTTTCTGCCCCTCCCAAAGGATAGAATTTGTAGACAATTGGCCCTTTTTCTGGGACTCACCCACGAACAGGACCAAGCCTGGCCTGCTGAGGAGTGACGGACTCCATCCTAGCTGGAGGGGTGCTCTCATATTATTTATGAACATAGACGAGGCTCTAACTCCTCTAACTCCACTATGAGATAGTCTGCCACTAGCATAGTCAGTGTAGTCAGCTCAGTTACCCCCATTGAGACCGTGTCTGTGCCTCGATCTAGGTTACACAAATCTAAACATGATGGTGTTCGCCTTAGTAATCTCACTGGAATAAAGACCTCCTCCATTCCTGTCATTATTGAAAGAGGTTGTGATATCTCACTTCATAAAATAGGGTTACTTAACGTTAGATCCCTCACTTCCAAGGCCGTTATAGTCAATGAGCTAATCACTGATCATAATCTTGACGTGATTGGCCTGACTGAAACATGGCTTAAGCCTGATGAATTTACTGTGTTAAATGAGGCCTCTGCTCCTGGTCTCTCCTCTAGTGACCATATCCCCCGCACATCCCGCAAAGGTGGAGGTGTTGCTAACATTTACGATAGCAAATTTCAATTTACCCCCCCAAAAAAAGAACAGCGTTTTCATCTTTTGAGCTTCTAGTAATGAGATCTATGCAGCCTACTCAATCACTTTTTATAGCTACTATTTACAGGCCTCCTGGGCCTTATACAGAGTTCCTTACTGAGTTCTCTGAATTTCTATTAGACCTTGTAGTCATGGCAGATAATATTCACATTTTTGGTGACTTTAACATTCACATGGACAAGTCCACAGATCCACTACAAAAGGCTTTCGGCGCCATCATCGACTCAGTGGGTTTTGACCAACATGTCTCCGGACCTACTCATTGCTACAGTCATACCCTGGATCTAGTTCTGTCCCGTGGAATAAATATTGTGGATCTAAATGTTTTTCCTCATAATCCTGGACTATCGGACCACCATTTTATTTTGTTTGCAATCGCAAAAAAGAATTTGCTTAGACCCCAACCAAGGATCATCAAAAGCCGTGCTATAAATTCTCGGACAACCCAAATATTCCTAGACTCCCTCCACCTATCCAAGGACGTCGGAGTACAAAAATCAGTTAACAATCAAACTGAGGATCTATATTTAACCTTGAGTAATACCCTAGATGTAGTCACACCCCTAAAAACAAAAAGCATTAGCCAAATGAAACTAGCTCCCTGGTACACAGAAAATACCTGAGCTTTGAAGCCGAAAACTGCAACGGAAATGGCTCTCCACCAAACTGGAAGTTTTCCTACTAGCTTGGAAAGAAAGTACAGTGCAATATGGAAGAGTCCTCACTGCTGCTCGATCATCCTATTTTTCCAACCTAATTGAGGAGAATAAGAATTATCCTAAATTTCTATTTGATACTGTTGCAAAGCTAACTAAAAAGCGGCATTCCCCAAGAGAGGATGCCTTTCACTTCAGCAGTGATGAATTCATGAACTTCTTCAACAAAAGATCATTATCATTAGAAAGAAAATTACGGACTCCTCTTTGAATCTGCGTATTTCCCCAAAGCTCAGCTGTCCTGAGTCTGACAGAACTGCCAGGACCTCGGATCAATGGAGACACTCAGTTTTTTAATCCTATATCTCTTGACACATTCATGAAAATTGTCATGGTCTCTAAACCTTCAACCTTCTTACTGGACCCTATTCCAACTAAACTACTGAAAGAGCTACTTCCTGTGCTTGGCCCTCCTATGCTGAACATAATAAATGTACCAAACACTCTAAAAGTGGCAGTAATAAAGCCTCTCTTGAAAAAGCCAAGCCTTGACCTAGAAAATGTAAAAATCTTAGAAAAAGCTGTTGCGCAGCAAAATAATGTATAAGAAACACTTCTGTCTGGTTTTAGAACATATCATAGCACTGAGACTGCACTCGTGAAAGTGGTAAACAACCTTTTAATGGCGTCAGACCAGGGCTCTGCATCTGTTCGCGTGCTCCTAGACCTTAGTGCTGCTTTTGACACCATTGACCACCATATTCTTTTGTAGAGATTGGAAACCTTAATTGGTCTACACGGACAAGATCTTGCCTGGTTTAGATCTTATCTGTCGGAGAGATATCAGTTCGTCTCCGTGGATGGTTTGTCCTCTGACAAATCAATTGTAAGTTTTGGTGTTCCTCAAGGTTCTGTTTTAGGGCCACTATTGTTTTCACTATATATTCTACCTCTTGGTGATGTCATTCGGAAACATAATGTTAACTTCCATTGCTATGCGGACGACACACAGCTGTACATTTCGATGAAACATGGTGATGCCCCAAAATTGCCTGCCCTGGAAGCCTGTGTTTCAGACATAAGGAAGTGGATGGCGGCAAATTGTTTACTTTTAAATTCTGACAAAACAGAGATGATAGTTCTAGGTCCCAAGAAACAACAAGATCTGCTTTTGGATCTGACAATTAATCTTGATGGTTGTACAGTCGTTCACCCAAAAACTGTGAAGGACCTCGGGCATTACTCTGAACCCTGATCTATCTTTTAACGAACATATCAAGAATATTTCAAGGACAGCTTTTTTCCATCTTCATAACATTGCAAAAATCAAAAAATTTTGTCCAAAAATGAAGCAGAAAAGCTAATCCATGCTTTGTCACTTCTAGATTAGATTACTGCAATGCTCTACTCTCCGGCTACCCGGATAAAGCACTAAATAAACTTCAATTAGTGCTAAACACGGCTGCTAGAATCTTGACTAGAACCAAAAATTGTGATCATATTACTCCCATGCTAGCCTCTCTACACTGGCTTCCTGTTAAGGCTAGGGCTGATTTCAAGGTCTTACTGCTAACCTACTAAGCATTACATGGGCTTGCTCCTACTTATCTCTCAGATTTGGTCCTGCCGTACATACCTACACGTACGCTCCGGTCACAAGACGCAGGCCTCCTTGTTGTCCCAAGAATTTCTAAGCAAACAGCTGGAGGCAGGACTTTCTCCTATAGAGCTCAATTTTTATGGAATGGTCTGCCTATCCATGTGAGAGACGCAGACTCCGTCTCGACCTTTAAGTCTTTACTGAAGACTCATCTCTTCAGTAGGTCCCATGATTGAGTGTAGTCTGGCCCAGGGGTCCAAGGGTGAACGGCAAGGCACTGGAGCGACGAACCACCCTTTCTGTCTCTGCCTGGCCGGTTCCCCCTCGGGCTTGTGCAGTGGAGGGGATCTTTCATGGGCTATACTCGGCCTTGTCTCAGGGTAGTAAGTTGGTGGTTGTTGATATCCCTCTATTGATGTGGGGGCTGTGCTTTGGCAGAGTGGGTGAGGTTATATCCTGCCTGGTTGGCCCTGTCCAGGGGTGGCCACAGTGTCTCCTGACCCCCCCTGTCTCAGCCTCCTGTATCTATGCTGCAATAGTCTATGTGCCGGGGGGCTGGGGACAGTTTGTTAAATCTGATGTTATTATCCGGTTTCTTGTGTGAATTTAAGTATGCTCCCTCTAATTCTCTCTCTCTCCCACTCTACCTCCCCTCCCGCAGGACCTGAGCCTACCCGGTGGACCATGCTTCAGGACCACCTGCCCTGATTACTCCTAGCTGTCCCCAGTCCACCTGGTCGTGTTGCTGCGCTGGTTTCAACTCTTCTGCCTGCGGTTATGGAACCCTGACCTGTTCATTGGACGTGCCACTTTGTCCCAGACCTGCTGTTTTCATCTCGCTCTCTCTCTACCGCACCTGTGCTCTATCGCACCGTACCTGCGCTCTCTACCGTATCTAAATGCCTGACTATGAAAAGCCAAGTGACATTCACTCACACAACTATTATAATTATTAATATTATTTGACCCTGCTGGTCATCTATGAACATTTGAACATCTTGGAGAAAGAACTGGTCTTAATGGCCATGAATTGTTATAATCTCCACCCGGCACAGCCAGAAGAGGACTGGCCACCCCTCACAGCCTGGTTCCTCTCTAGGTTTCTTCCTAGGTTTTGCCTTTCTAGGGAGTTTTTCCTAGCCACCGTGCTTCTACATCTGCATTGCTTGCTGTTTGGTGTTAAAGGCTGGGTTTCTGTATAGCACTTTCTGACATCGGCTGATATAAAAAGGGCTTTATAAATCAATTTGATGATTGATGATCAACCGGCCGCATTCCCATCTTGTCAATACTGGTGTAATATCTGGTTGGAGTCATGCATCTCCCTCTGATTCACTCCTCACAGGAGTCCCTTGTCTCTGCTCCTGCTATTACTGTAGCAATCATCTCTTCAGATAAACAGTTTCGGTACTTATAGGGATTCTTACAGCCTCTTACTCTGTTGATGTGCTCTGTTGCTTTCTCTCTTCTGTCCTCTCTGTAGACCTCCCTCTGCTCTCCAAAGGGGTAGCTTGGAGGAGCTACAACGTGGGATTCCCAGTGCTCCCGGCTCAATAGTTTGTGAGTGTGTGTACGTTTCACCAGAGACAAGCCCATACACACACTCAGTCTGTCAAGCCACTCTATTCTACTCTACTGAATGGAAGAATTACTGCCTACTAATAATCTGCTGCTGTGGAGGTCCACCGGGACATGCCTGACCTTCACACACACACACACACACACACACACACACACACACACACACACACACACACACACACACACACACACACACACACACACACACACACACACACCAGTTGAGGCTGCTGAGGGGAGGAAGGCTTATAATGGCTGGAACGGAACAAATGGAATGGCATCAAATGCAAGGAAACCATTTGTTTGATGTATTTGATAACATTCCACTTATTACGCTCCGGTCATTACCACAAGTCTGTCCTCCTCAATTAAGGTGTCACCAACCTCCTGTGACACATACATACCACACACATACACTCTCCCTCACACACACACACACACACGCACACTCTCCTCTGATTCAAATTTGGGGTGGTCAGGAACGGCCTTAATTTCAACGTTGACGGAGGTAGATTTTTGGACTGTTGTGGAAAATCTTCCCTCTTTCTCTTAAAAATACTCAAAATTTGGAAAAGTAACAGACTTTATTATGCAAGTAACATAGCCGAGAAGCATCCGGAGACCACTGATCTTCCCAGACTCATTTAGCTATTTTTATACAATTTTGTGGTTACATAGCGTACATAGTCCTTCCCCCATGGGTAGAATGATTAACACCTCTTAACCGTCTTCCACTATTGTTTCAAAGCCTTTCAATTCTGGTTTGTCTTCATCCTCTTCCTGTTGGCAGTTAAACCTTCAAGATATAAAAACACTCTTCCGTTGGCAATAAAACCTTCAAGATATGAAACAATGAAACAATAGTGGCGAACCCATTGCAATGGTGCAAAGATAAACAGGCATGCACCCATAAAGATAACCAGGAACACACCCATAAAGATAAACAGGCATGCACCCATAAAGATAACCAGGAATACACCCATAAAGATAAACAGGCATGCACCCATAAAGATAACCAGGAACACACCCATAAAGATAAACAGGCATGCCCCCATAATGCTTAGTGCATGTTGAAACCTGTTGAAACCATAGCACAATACAGACACTATTCAACTATTCTAGTCATTCTTAGCTAGCCTGATGACTCCTGGCTGTCCACAGTCCACCTGGTCGTGCTGCTGCTCCAGTTTCAACTGTTCTGCCTTCGGCTATTGAACCCTGACGTGCTACCTTGTTCCGGGCTCTCTCTCACTCCCTCTCTCCCTCCCTCTCCCTCTCTCTCCCTCTCTCTCCCTCTCTCCCTCTCCATTTTGGTCATACAGCAGACGCTCTTAACCAGACCGACTTACAGTCAGCGCATTCAACATAGATAGATAAATAACAACACTGTCATAGAAACCACAACAAAAAAAAAGCTGTAACCATTATGGTATTATTTGGCATGTTGGAAAGCTTTAAGAGCATTGAGGCCAGAGTGTTTTTGAAAAAGCTTACGTAAGTGCATGGTATATAGTGATGGGAAGTTCGGCATGTTTTACTGACTGATATTTGTTAGTCATTCAGTGAGAATAATGAGTTGTTTGACTAATTTTGTTCATTTTTGTCAATAATGCCTGTAGCATGCAGGACCCCCTCCCTACCAGCGAACAATTAACTAAAAACTCAAAAGATAAATGATTCTAAAAGCCTCTCGTCCATTGATTTATTGATACAGTTGGTGGTGGCTGCAACCCGACTAGATTGTTAGCGACACTTGGAGAAATGGATTGCTTGACTTCTGTGAGATTGATATGCAAAATATTGTATAAATATTGTATTATAACATTCAATTATCAATTAATTGCATTAATTCTCCTTCATTTCTAGTTTGATCTTTCTCTCTCTTTGAGTCAACTACTCACCACATTTTATGCACTGCAGTGCTAGCTATCTGTAGCTCAGGCTTTCAGTGCTAGATTAATTATCTGGTCCTTTGATTGGGTAGACAACATGTCAATTCATGCTGCAAGAGCTCTGATAGGTTGAAGGACATCCTCCGGAAGTCATCATAATTACTGTGCAAGTTTAGCCTCCTAGGTTTTGTATTGAAGTAAATGTACTCAGAGGAGGATGGGAAATAGCTGTCCTCCGGCTACACCCTGGTGAAATTCCCTGAGTTGGATGGTCCTCCTCTTCCTCCTCTGAGGAGCCTCTATTGTTCTAAAAATGTATTTCTATTTTCCCTCGTGCACATGGTAGACAGTTGCTGGTCGGAGCACGTCTCCGGAGTTGCTGAGTCAGAAGAGCGCATATTAATCCTACTGCAGAATTAATTGCAGCCAGCAAGTCAAATGAACAACAAAAAGTCACTCTGAAAAAATGAATCATGACTCTTGAGTCAGTAAAAAGAGTTGTTCAGAAAGAATGAATCATTTGCGAACTGTACATCACTAATGTGATAGATCGGAGCAATAATACGTACATATTTTGTTGCAATCTTCAGTTGGCTCCTCTCTCTTGTTGAGGTGTGAAAATGTATTATTGTAGGCAGGACCCGAGGCACAGAGCTGTAGTATATAGACATTCCTTTATTTGGTTTTGCAAAAACAACAAAAAGGAGAGGTCGCAACCATTTACTTACATGTAACTAGCACAAACGATAACCCACACACAGGTGGGGAAACTCATCAACTTAAGTAGGATACCCAAATAGAGGCAATGCAGGGCAGCTGCCTCCAATTGGGGACAACCACAAAAACCAACATAAATTTGCCTAGATGCCTCCCCTCTGTCAAACCCTGCCATTCACCTCCAGACCAACATAAAGATGCATAGAGGCCTATCTCCCTATAGTCAGGACCTGAGAATTATTGTGATATAATGCTTGCTTAATTGAGAATGTATAGCAGTCCGTAAAATCCATATTGTAATCTTTCATTCAGCACCTGAAATAGTCTGTCCTCGGTTGCAACACTCACTACCCTAGTTCCAAACTGCCTCTGGAAGCAACTTCAGCACAATAACTGTTTGTTGGGAGATTCATGAAATTGGGTTTCCATGGCCGCGTAGCCGCACACAAGCCTAAGATCACCATGCCAAGTGTCGGCTGGAGTGGTGTAAAGCTCGCCGCCATTGCACTCTGGAACATGTTGAAGATTCTTTGCACAGTACAGATTTTTTCTTTTTTATTCAAACAAACTTTAACTTAGAAAATGACACAGACAACGGCTTCTTAGTACCTAAAAAGATATTTAGTTGTGCGAATTTGCATGGCAGTTTAATACAGAGTCAACAGAATTTGTATAGCTCTCTAGAAGTTCTGCAAAGTTTCTAAGTTGTGTCAGTCTTATATAGCTTTCCGTACATTTCAAAAAAGACATTAGGTCATAGAAAAATGTGACTTTCACAATAAAAGTTTATTTTGACAGTATGTGGTTTTCTCTCAGAACTATATAGTGTTCCCTTTCTCCCAGAAACCCATGTAGATTAGAAGCAAGGCCATCTGAGTAGAGCAGGTGCGTGGGCAGCTCCAGCTCCTCCTGTCTCCCTGAATGTGTCTGTGCGAGACAGCTCAAACAATTTTTTAGCACACACACACACAGGAGATGATACATAGTTTGTTCCAAGTCCCCAGGGTTTGCCTGCAGAGAACTACACAGACTAATCACTCAAGCTTATATTAAATATAAGGTCATTTGTTTCTAATAATGCATATGCATAATAAAATGCAAATTAATATGATAAAGTGGATAATACAATCTCCGACAAACAGTAGAAATACATTCTCTGGAATGATGAATCTGGCAGTCCAACGGATGAATCTGGGTTTGGCGGATTCCAGGAGAACGCTACCTGTCTGAATGCATAGTGCCAAATGTAAAGTTAGGTGTGGGAGGGATAATGGTCTGGGGCTGTTTTTCATGGTTTGGGCTAGGGCTAGGGAAATCTTAACGCTACAGCATACAATGACATTCTAGAAGATTCTGTGATTCCAACTTTGTGGTAACAGTTTGGGGACAGCCCTTTCCTGTTTCAGCATGACAATGCCCGTGTTTACAAAGCGAATTCTATACAGAAATGGTTTGTGAAGAACAGTGTGGAAGAACTTGACTGTTACAGCAGCAAAGGGTGGCAGCAACCAACTCCATATTAATGCCCATGATTTTGGAATGAGATGTTCGACTAGCAGGTGTCGTCATACTTTTGTTCATGTAGTGTTTTTTTTTTTTTTTTTTTTTTTATCCGTATAAGATGACTTTTCAACAAACGTATATTATGTATTTTCATCATCAGGAAAAGGCATCTTCTAACCTTTCATTCAGCAACTGAAATGCACGTGATGTCAACGTCTGGAAAAGACGTGGAGGGTCAGTTAGGACACCATTCTGCACCAGTCCCTCTGCTCTCATTACACATTCAACCATTCTACCCCCAGCCTCTCTCCTGACACACTCAATTATTTAGCTGTGGATTCATATTAGAGTGTATGATAAACAACCAGTACTCTACTACTCCACACTCAGAGGACAGGAGCTGTGACGTGGTGGAGCTTTGGCAATACAGTGCAGTGCAGTGGCAGTATTTAGTATTTAGCAGAGTATCTGGCAGAGATATTGGAGTGTGTCTTTCCGTTAGAAGCTGATGCTTTGATTTGGGTTAAAGGCAGAAGGGATAAGACAGTGAGTCCTACTCGACTAGTTTTCAGCCAGTTGGTGAACACACACACACACACACACAGAGAAAGACTTTGTAAGGTATTCCTCCCCAGGATTAATTAGCTTGATTCACACTGTGTCCGCCACGCTAACAGCCATCCCAAGGGTAGTCAACAAACAAACAGGATGTGTGTGTGTGTGTGTGTGTGTGTGTGTGTGTGTGTGTGTGTGTGTGTGTGTGTGTGTGTGTGTGTGTGTGTGTGTGTGTGTGTGTGTGTGTGTGTGTGTGTCCTGTTGATGTGTCTGTGTGTCCTCAGATGTCGTACCCAGGATGATATTAACCCTCTTGAGTTGTCTAATTAGCATACAGTAAACAGGCTGGGTGGAAGAGAGACGATTCATACCAGCTACCTCTTCAACCAGCCAGAACCACTAGGAAGGTAAATCTGAGAGGGAGGTGGAGAAGGGAGAGAGGTAGGGATAGGAAGATACATCTGAGAGGGAGGTGGAGAAGGGAGAGAGGTACAGGGGAGGAGAAGCAGGGGAGAGAGGGACAGGGGAGGAGAAGCAGGGGAGAGAGGGACAGGGGAGGAGGGCATTGGAGAGAGGGACCGGGGAGGAGTGGCAGGGGAGAGAGGGACAGGGTGACGGAGTGGAAGGTGTGAGAAGGAGAGAGGTAGAATGAAAACTTATAGAGGCACACAGTATGTTTGTTGGTATCGTGGGGATAGAGTGAGAGGTAAAATAGAGGAGAGAGCAGAGGGTGAGAATGAGAGCTGTTGAGGTAGAGTGAGAAGGGCCTGGTGTGTTTGTCATTGTCATGCTGGAGATGGCTGGCTGTCGCGCTTGGCTGATGAAGAGAGTAGACACGACCCAGAGATGTGGACACTATCTTGTCGTGTGTCGACGCATTGCATGTCTGGCACTGTAACATATGGACTGCTAATGTCTTCTCTGGCTGCCGGCTGAGGGAGGAGAATACTTCATTAGACACTCTAATGAACATATTGGATCCTTTTCCCCAGTGCTGATGGAACATTGATGTGATGTGGCTATATGGAGGGAGTGCACATACACACGTGTACACACATACACATACTGCGACCGCGTTTTCCAACAACTATCTGCTCTGAATTCATATTTAAAGATGTCTGCAGAAAGAATATGGTGTCAGCTATGACGCGGAACCTTGACTTCTATCTGTACTACACAGAGAGAGAGAGAGAGAGAGAGAGAGAGAGAGAGAGAGTTCAGAGAGAGAGAGAGAGAGGTCAGAGAGAGAGAGAGAGAGAGAGAGAGAGAGAGAGAGAGAGAGAGAGAGAGAGAGAGGTCAGAGAGAGAGAGAGAGAGAGAGAGAGAGAGAGAGAGAGAGAGAGAGAGAGAGAGAGAGAGAGAGAGAGAGAGAGAGAGAGAGAGAGAGAGACAACTAAGGCTGGTTTCTGCTGACTCACAGGAACAAACTTGTTTCTCTCTGGCAGTGCTGTATTGGAACTTTAGAAAGGCTTGTGGGTAATTAGGCTTGTTCAGGTGTATGGCTGGCGCAGCTGGGACGCATTAGGAAAAATAAAAAATGTCACTGTTTCACTGAGCTATGTAGGACAAAGAGACGTAATAGAGGATGTCAGTGACAGGGAAAGGAGAGCGAAGACAGAAAGCCAGACAAATAGGAAGTGAAATAATTTGTCTAGCATCTCTAAAGCTGCTGTAAGTGGCAAACGTTCTCCTGGATATACTGCATCTGTCTTACTAGAGAGCTGAGGCATCGCTGAGATGGTGTCCTCGTGCCTTTGCTTTCATCTGCTCTCCACTTCAAAAGGTTTCAGACACTGAATGAATACCCAAACTGTACGTTGAAAATGACAGGCATTGTGTTGTGTATACAGTGGATGGAGTATGATTCAAAAGCTGTTTTCCAAGCCAGAATTTATATTTATTGTACTGTAAATGTACAATACAATCTATTTATTGTACTGTAAATGTACAATACAACCTACTTATTGTACTGTAAATGAACAATACAATTTATTTATTGTGCTGTAAATGTACAATACAACCTACTTATTGTACTGTAAATGAACAATACAATCTATTTATTGTACTGTAAATGTACAATACAACCTACTTATTGTACTGTAAATGTACAATACCATGTATTTATCATACAGTAAAAGGCCAATACAACTTATTTATTGTACTGTAAATGTACCATACAACCTACTTATTGTACTGTAAATGTACCATACAACCTACTTATTGTACTGTAAATGTACCATACAACCTACTTATTGTACTGTAAATGTACCATACAGTCTCCCCTCACTGATCCTAACGCAGGATGGCTCTGTGCCGCTCTGTGATGATAAAGCTTATTCCAAAGACTTGATCTTTTATACAAGACTTGACATTTCCTCAATGCTCTGCCATTGAAAAGGCCCAGGCATTGTGAGTCACTGAGAGAGTATTGACAGTACTTGAAGACTGCATAGAAAGACTATTAATAGGGAATGTGAAGATCAAACGGACATCTCACACCTGATAATTACTTTCCAGCTAGCATTCACAACCTGGTTTGAAGTAGTTTTTTTCTTCTGATTACGTGGTAATTAACATGGCAACATGAATCAGGTAGTAAAACCAGACTTAAGCTACGGTCTTTACGCTAACTAGAGTCACAGCATCACGCTGCAATGAAGTATGTACCTAGAGGCTCTACGTTACATAATAACACTCCCTACTCGCTATTGTGAAGTGATTGTGAGAACATTTCTGTAGCTACATCTCTCTACCATGGTTCCAGATCTGTTTGTGCTGTCCTGCCAACTCCAATGGACCCTGCCAAAACATACCACAGGAGTTGGCGAGACAGCACAAACGGATCTTGGAGCAGGCTAACGTCTCTTATTCTCTTTCTCAGCGCTGTGGGCTCAGGGGTAACCCCAGCTCCAGACTCTCTCTCTCAGACACTATAATGGATTTACAACCCAGAGCACTAAGCTGTCCCACTCTCCAGCTGGCGGCTGTCATTGTCAGGGCTGAGTTTGGGATCCAGGTGATTCAGGGCCTCCATTACATTAAACGTCTTTATGGCCTGCCAGTCTGCTCTGCTCTGTTTGTTTGTGTGTGTGTGTGTGTGTGTGTGTGTGTGTGTGTGTGTGTGTGTGCACGTGCTCGTGTGTGTTGCTGTCTAGTCTTTCAGAAGTCAATCCCAAGAGATTTTCTTCGCCTATACGGCTTACTATACGTCGTTCCATATCAGCTCATGACATTTGCAAATATTGACGCAATTAGAACCGTTGTCTGCTACAGCCTCTGTGAGAAGGAGCATTTTGGCATTTCTGACCCATCCCCCTCTCTCTGATCCTCTCTTGCTTCTCAGTTTGTATCCAGCGACAACAGCTATGCATAGTCATTAGGCCTGAGTCAGTCCCATGTGTGTGTGTGTGTGTGTGTGTTGACTCAGGGTCATCTGTGAGCCTGTCAATCACACCTGGACCATTGTACAAACCTCTGTCTTCTGCTCTTCTCTGCTAAGGGTGTCTGGCAGTGAGACGGTCCAACCAGAGTTCCACCATGTCGTGAGTTCAACACAGCAGAGTGCTGCATGAACCTGCCAGCATCTAGATTCAAAAGCACGTTTTGGAATGCTTTCCTGTATCCTGTTTTCTGTTGCTCTGACAACAGCAATGCTTAAATTCATTAGACATGAGCGTAACGGTTGCCGTTCCTGGGCCCTGCTATATAGTACTAGGATCCCCTGGGTAAAAACAAGAATAGTGATTGTAAGCCTTGACACACTTTACAATCAGAGGGTATTAAAAAAAAATAATTGGGCTGTGTGTGTGTGTGTGTGTGTGTGTGTGTGCATGTCTGTCTGTCTGTCTGCCTACTTGCGTGCGAATGTGTGCTTAACTAGCTTCCTGTGCGCGTGGCTTTTCTTAGCTTCTTAGCAGCACTGTAAATTATACGGTAATTTTTAGGTATTATCAACCGTAAAATACCCTGAAATGTTTTACAGCAGCATACTGTAAATGATTGTGCATTGCATTGAAATGTTGTGGGCAGGGAAGGAATTGCTGTATTCAAATGGTACTGTAATTCCACCGCACAGAAAACAGTACCTTACCGTATATTTGGAGCCCCAAAAACCTTTTCACTACTAGGTGCATGGTATTGTTGTTTCTGTTTCATTAGCTTATTTTGAGGCGTGCCTTGTAAGAGGCTCTATTTGTTGCACCCGTGATTGAGAATGCTGTACCAAATTAAGTCACATGTGGTTATAGTGTCCCATCAATTTGAATAGAAGCCAGACTGGAGTTGCAGCAACTCTCAAACCTTAAATGGTTGAGGATTTCACAGTGTCTTCTTGGTCTGTAGTCTCTTCCAGTTTGCTAAGGCCTCTAGATGTGCAAGTGATATCAAACATAAAATATTTGTCAATATACTGTAATGTGTAACCACTTTACCTAGCAGCCAACCTGCCTGCAACAATCACTTGTAATTACAGTAAAATATTGTGTAATTGAAACCCTTCCCCCTCAATGAATTTCATTCATCCATTCCGATTACGGTAACATTTTATTTTTTACAGTAAGATATGGTATTGTACTGTGTGTCATTATACAGTATTTGCTTTGATACCGTATATTACAGTAGGTGTACTGTAATATGAAATGCATAATTTGATTTGCCACCGAGCTGCCTTTAAGCTACTGTCAAATACTCAGTAACCCCTTTACAGTCATCAAAACTATGACATAACATAGAATCATGTACTGTAGTAACCAAAAAAGTGTTAAACAAATACCCACCCTTTGCCTTGGTGACAGCTTTGCACACTCTTGGCATTCTCTCAACCAGCTTCATGAAGACCGCCACAGGCATGGAAGACCCAGAAATACCTCTGCTGCAGAGGATATGTTCATTAGAGTTACCAGCCTCAAATTGCAGCCCGAATAAATGCTTCACAGAGTTCAAGTAACAGACACATCTCAACATCTACTGTTCAGAGGAGACTGTGTGAATCAGGCCTTCATGGTTGAATTGCTGCAAAGAAACCACTACTAAAGGACACCAATAAGAAGAAGAGACTTGCTTGGGCCAAGAAACACGAGCAATGGACATTAGACCGGTGGAAATCTGTCATTTGAGTCCAAATTTGAGATTTTTGGTTCCAACCTCAACCAAATTTAGATTTAGATTCACAGAGTCGGACTGTGAAGGAAAAGCAGCCAACAAGTGCTCAGCGTATGTGGGAACTCCTTCAAGACTGATGGAAAAGCATTCCAGGTGAAGCTGGTTGAGAGTGACAAGAGTGTGCAAAGCTGTCAATAAGGCAAAGATTGGCTTTAATTTGTTTAACACTTTTTTGGTTACTACATGATTCCATATGTGTTATGTCATAGTTTTGATGTCTTCACTTTTATTCTACAATGTAAAAAATTGTGCAAATAAAAAAAAAAACTTGAATTAATAATATTCCAAACTTTTGACTGGGGGTGTATGTCCAGCAGTGTGATGGGCAGAGGCGTGTCAGGCTGTCAGGTATGCAGCGCCAGCGTGAACATGCCACCACTGTGTCTCACCAATAACACGCTGTGTCTCCCCTCCGATATGTGGAGCAGCCGTGTGAGTCATCAAAATGTATGAGGACATGTTCTGTCCCTCTCTCTCTCTCTCTCTCTCTCTCTTTCCTTCTCTCTCTCCCTCTCTCGGTTTCTCGGTTTCTCCCTCCCTCTCTCTCCCTCTTCCAGGCCTTCTCTCTCTCTCTCTCTCTCTCTCTCTCTCTCTCTCTCTCTCTCCTGTTATCCCACCTCTGACAGAGAGTCTGTATCACTAAGCTCAGCACATAGAGGAAACAAGGACAGAGATGGAGGAAACCCTTCTCTCTTTCTCGCTCTTTCTATCTTACTATCATCCCATCTCTCTCTCTCTCTCTCTCTCTCTCTCTCTCTCTATCTCTCTCTCTCTCTCTCTCTCTCTCTCTTTTCCCCAGTGTTTGGTGCACTATCATCAGTCTCTGTGCCTCTCTCTCATTAAACAGTCGGCAGACTTTTCTAATATGCATAAAGATAAGCCCAGAATTCAGTTTAATTTCATTTTCCGACATTCAAAGGATACAAAGCGTATAATAACTACATCCATGAGAAGCTGTGAGAAAATAATATAATGATCATAATGTGTGGAGACTGTCAAGATGGAGGCAGCCTTGGATATATCCTGTGTGCTGGTTTGTCACTCTCACTCTCCGTAGTATTTGATATGGTTTGATTACTGTATTGTTCCCTGTGTCGTTGTATTATGGAACTAGGCTTTGTTGTTGTGCTGCTGGCATATTATTCACCGTGTATACTGTATGTATCGGGTTATAAGGTGATATTGGGGAACAGCCATGCGTGTGATACAGGCAGACATGCAGGGTCATGTACCTGCTGTACCGTGGGCCACACCGCTCTTATGTGACAGAACATAATGTTAGAGAGACAGAGAGAAGAAGACATCTGAAACAACCACAGAGAATATACTGCTCCTTCTCCTCTGAAACCACCACAGATAATCTACTGCTCCTTCTCCTCCTCTCCTCTGAAACCACCACAGATAATCTACTGCTCCTTCTCCTTCTCTCCTCTGAAACCACCACAGAGAATCTGAAACCACCACAGATAATCTACTGATCCTTCTCCTCTGAAACCACCACAGAGAATCTGAAACCACCACAGATAATCTACTGATCCTTCTCCTCTGAAACCACCACAGAGAATCTGAAACCACCACAGATAATCTACTGCTCCTTCTCCTCTGAAACCACCACAGAGAATCTGAAACCACCACAGATAATCTACTGCTCCTTCCCCTCTGAAACCACCACAGAGAATCTGAAACCACCACAGAGAATCTGAAACCACCACAGAGAATCTACTGCTCCTTCTCCTCTCCTCTCCTCTCCTCTCCTCTCCTCTCCTCTCCTGTCCTCTCCTCTCCCCACAAGCTACATGTATCCTTTCCTTCCCTCTTTACTCCTCTAACTACTTCCTCCTCTTCCCTCTATCCATCCACATCACCAAGTAAAAAAATACACTGAGTATTGAGTATACCAAACATTAGCAACACTTTCCTAATATTGAGTTGCAGCCCCCCCGTTTGCACACAGAACAGCCTTTGAGTGGTGGATCATTCTCTGAAAAACCCAGCAGCGTTGCAGTTCTTGACACAAACCGGTGCGTCTGGCACCTACTACCAAACCCCATTCAAAAGCACTTCGATCTTTTGTCTGAGCCCATTCACCATCTTAATAGCACACATACACAATCCATGTCTCAATTAAAAATCCTTCTTTAACCTGTCTCTTCTCCTTCATCTTCACCGATTGAAGTGGATTTAACAAGTGGCATCAATAGGGGATCAAAGCTTTCACCTGGATACAAATGTTCAGTCTATGTCATGGAAAGAGCATGTTTTGTCTCTATCACTTAGGGAAGGGAAAGGTAAAGGGGGGATACTAGTCAGTTGTACAACTGAATGCATTCAACTTAAATGCGTTTAACCTCTGAATCAGAGAGGTGCGAATCTTATGTATGTCTTGTTATGGTGAATTATGAAAACGCCTTTAATTATTGCAATGTCTACTTTCCAAAATCTGATCTGCCTCCAAAACGTTCTGTCCATTTTCTTGGGGGGAAATTTGAAGGAGTTTGAGTTTGTCTTAGTCATTAGTGAATCTATGGGGAAATTAGTGTTTTAGGTTGGCAGTACACAAAGCAACTTGCTGAACAAAAGGAAGCTTTACACCAAAAAAACTTTACAGTTGGCACTATGCATTCAGGCAGGTAGTGTTCTCCTGGCATCCGCCAAACCCAGATTTGTCCGTCGGACTGCCAGATGGTGAAGTGTGATTGATCACTCCAGAGAACGCGTTTCCACTGCTCAAGAGTCCAACGGCAGTGAGCTTTACACCACTCCAGCTGACGCTTGGCGTTGCGCATGGTGATCTTAGGCTTGTGTGCGGCTGCTCGGCCATGGAAACCCATTTCATGAAGCTCCCGACTAACAGTTATTGTGCTGACATTGATTCCTGAGGCAGTTTGGAACTCGGCAGTGCATGTTGCAACCTTTAGACAGACGATGTTTTTATGCGTTACGCACTTCAGTACTCGGTGGTGATGTTCTGTGACTAGGCAACAGGATACCAAGTCACTGAGCTCTTCAGGAGGGCCATTCTACTGCCAATGAGTGTATGGCTGCGTGCTCGATTTTATACACCTGTCAGCAACTAGTGTAGCTGAAATAGGCAAATCCACTCATATGAAGGGGTGTCCACATACTTTTGTACTTAATATGATAACATGTCAGGTCAGTGGTGATCTCAATAGGGACTAGATTATAAAAGCTTGTCCACATCTTACATTTTTTTATTTTAACCTCTTCATGGGGTAGGAGTACGTACAGTACAGTATTTTGCTCTCAAACTGTATGAAAATAGTATTTGGTGTGGGGCGTACTGTATGTACAGTGGGGAGAACAAGTATTTGATACACTGCCGATTTTGCAGGTTTTCCCACTTACAAAGCATGTAGAAGTCTGTAATTTTTATCATAGGTACTCTTCAACTGTGAGTGACGGAATCTAAAACAAAAATCCAGAAAATCACAGTGTATGATTTTTAAATAATTAATTTGCATTTTATTGCATGACATAAGTATTTGATACATCAGAAAAGCAGAACTTAATATTTGGTACAGAAACCTTTGTTTGCAATTACAGAGATCATACGTTTCCTGTAGTTCTTGACCAGGTTTGCACACACTGCAGCAGGGATTTTGGCCCACTCCTCCATCCAGATTCTTCAGGTTTCGGGGCTGTCGCTGGGCCATATGGACTTTCAGCTCCCTCCAAAGATTTTCTATTGGGTTCAGGTCTGGAGACTGGCTAGGCCACTCCAGGACCCTGAGATGCTTCTTACGGAGCCACTCCTTAGTTTCCCTGGCTGTGTTTTTCGGGTTGTTGTCATGCTGGAAGACCCAGCCACGACCCATCTTCAATGCTCTTACTGAGGGAAGGAGGTTGTTGGCCAAGATCTGGCGATACATGGCCCCATCCATCCTCCCCTCAATACGGTGCAGTCGTCCTGTCCCCTTTGCAGAAAAGCATCCCCAAAGAATGATGTTTCCACCTCCATGCTTCACGGTTGGGATGGTGTTCTTGGGGTTGTACTCATCCTTCTTCTTCCTCCAAACACGGCGAGTGTAGTTTAGACCAAAAAGCTCTATTTTTGTCTCATCAGACCACATGACCTTCTCCCATTCCTCCTCTGGATCATCCAGATGGTCATTGGCAAACTTCAGACGGGCCTGGACATGCGCTGGCTTGAGCAGGGGGACCTTGAGTGCGCTGCAGGATTTTAATCCATGACGGCGTAGTGTGTTACTAATGGTTTTCTTTGAAACTGTGGTCCCAGCTCTCTTCAGGTCATTGACCAGGTCCTGCCGTGTAGTTCTGGGCTGATCCCTCACCTTCCTCATGATCATTGATGCCCCACAAGGTGAGATCTTGCATGGTGCCCCAGACCGAGGGAGATTGAACTTTTTCCATTTTCTAATAATGCTCCAACAGTTGTTGCCTTCTCACCAAGCTGCTTGCCTATTGTCCTGTAGCCCACCCCAGCCTTGTGCAGGTCTACAATTTTATCCCTGATGTCCTTACACAGCTCTCTGGTCTTGGCCATTGTGGAGAGGTTGGAGTCTGTTTGATTGAGTGTGTGGACAGGTGTCTTTTATACAGGTAACGAGTTCAAACAGGTGCAGTTAATACAGGTAATGAGTGGAGAACAGGAGGGCTTCTTAAAGAAAAACTAACAGGTCTGTGAGAGACGGAATTCTTACTGGTTGGTAGGTGATCAAATACTTATGTCATGCAATAAAATGCTAATTAATTATATAAAAATCATACAATGTGATTTTCTGGATTTTTGTTTTAGATTTCCGTCTCTCACAGTTGAAGTGTACCTATGATAAAAATTACAGACCTCTACATGCTTTGTAAGTGGGAAAACCTGCAAAATCGGCAGTGTATCAAATACTTGTTCTCCCCACTGTATGAGGTCTGGATTTGGGCCATGGAGGGGGGAGGGGCTTCAGTCAGGGTCACCATGGACACAGTAGAACTAGAGTGCCTCGGTGTATATGCAGAATTCCTGTGAATATGTAAGTGCATGATTCTCATGTTTGCATTTTGTTTGTATGTATTTTCTGTGTCATGTATTATGCATATGTTGTCCTATATAATGTCCACATACTAAATGTCCCATGAATAATGATACTGGGAGTTATACAATGACTCTATGGTACCCTACACTCTTGCCTGGGCCTGGGCCTGGGCCTGGGCCTGGGCCTGGGCCTGGGCCTGGGCCTGGGCCTGGGGATGATGGTTTATGTTCACCAGGTGGCTTACCACTAATAAAGACATACTATACTCCTGTTACATGGGCTCAACGAGGTGTGTGTGAGGCCCTGTTGAGTGTGAGGTTTATGGAGCTGGGAGGCACGATGGGAAAGTCTCGCTCAGGCAGAGAGGTAAGTATTCTGGGTAATGTAGATGGATCGCTCCGTACGTAGACCAAGGACTTCCTTCCTGTGCCCTGCTCTACTGAACACACACACAAACCTTGGCACGGCCTCCCATTGTATTTGAGCGTGATACATTTTACTTTGAGGGTTTTCTTTTACCACTTCAGCTAACAAGTTACTGATGATCTTATTTGGTAAAGAACCAATGTAAGTGCTATAAAGACCTTTCACGTTTCATTCAATTGTTGTATTCACTCTGGCTTTCAGCATATTCATTCAACACTTGAAATTATTATTTTTTTCATCACGTTTAATGTGTTTGAAGTTGATTTGGAGGAGGAGAAGAAGAAGAGAGAGGACAGAGATAGGGTACTGATGAGAGGAGAGAGAAAGAGAGAAAAGGAGAGAGGAAAGAGGTGGTGAACGGAGAGGAGAGGAGAGGAGAGGAGAGGAGAGGAGAGGAGAGGAGAGGAGAGGGGAGGGGAGGGGAGGGGAGGGGAGGAGACAGAATGAAGAGGGAGGGCGTTGAGAGAGGAGGGAGATGGAGAGAGAGAAGGGAGAGATTGAAAAGGAAGACGAGTGAAAAGACGAGAGAGAAGGGAGAGGGTGTGGTGGGAAAGGAGAGGGAGGAGGAGAGAGGAGAGGGATAGAAAGCAGGTGTTTCCACACAGGTGTTAGTTAATTAAGCAATTGTGTGTGTGTGTGTGTGTGTGTGTGTGTGTGTGTGTGTGTGTGTGTGTGTGTGTGTGCTCGCGTGTCAGATTTCAACCCAATTGAGCTCGCGTGTCAGATTTCAACCCAATTGAACAAAGACTTATGGGAGATTCTGTAGCGCCGCCTGAGACAGCATTTTTCACAACCATCAACAAAACACCAAATGATGGAATTTCTCATGGAAGAATGGTGTGGCATCCCTCCAATAGAGTTCCAGACACTTGTAGAGTCTATGCAGAGACTCTATGTAGAGTCATTGAAGCTGTTCTAGCAGCTTGTGGCGGCCCAACACTCTGTTAAGACCACTTTATGTTGGTGTTTCCTTCATTTTGGCAGTTACCTGTAGATAATGAGAGAGAGAGAGAGAGAGAGAGAGAGAGAGAGAGAGAGAGAGAGAGAGAGAGAGAGAGAGAGAGAGAGAGAGAGAGAGAGAGAGAGAGAGAGAGAGAGAGAGAGAGAGAGATTTGTGTAGGCGTAGGAAGTGTGCAGTCTCATCTCTTAGTCGTGGTCTCTCAGTGGAGATGTCAGTCTCCTCTGTGCTTGGGTCACTTCCTGTCCTGACCTCTCCCCTGGAAGTATTGTAACCGCCTTTTTACCCAGCAGCCCCCAGCTACCTACCATCACTCCTCAGTGCCGCATTCACAACTCACAGTGGGCAGCGTGTGTGTGTGTGGTTGCCAACCGGGCATACCAGAGGAAGGTGTAACAAACTAACGTGTGAGTGAGTGAGTGAGTGAGTGAGTGAGTGAGTGAGTGAGTGAGTGAGATCAAGCATAAATTGTCTCTTACGCCCATCCACCATCAACAACTGAAAACTACTTGACGGTAACACTGCTCACGGTTTCCAAATCCTTGCCCCAAGTCCTCAGATATAGATGGACGTCGAATAATGACTTGTAACACGGGTGACCTGGCTGAGGACCACCTGACACTCAGACAGAGAGGCTCCTTTTTATGACAGACTCACTGTGACACACGCACGCACGCAGATAGACGTACAGACAGACACGCACGCAGATAGACAACATGCACGCACACACACAGCTGTAAAATGGTAATGGCTGCGTGAAAAGTGATAATCACTTTTTTCAGTGATAAACACACAACGTTTCGTCCGTCATGGTGCTTGGATACCACTGTATTAGCCTGGCATACCAACACTGTGCTCTCATGATGCACACACGGCTGGTGAAAGACACCAGCAATCTATGAAGAGAATAAACCAAATTGTACTCTTTCTCTGCCCTGTAGCTGTAAAGTGAGGGTGAGGAAGTCTTGATTCTTGGTTACATAACCTGCATTTCTTTAGGTGAATGAGCTTTTGTATGTCATTTCAGTAGTCAGACAATGTCTGCCCTTGTTCATGTGTGCTGCTACGCTGCGTACGTAGAAACAGGTACCACAGCGCCATCTATCGAACACTAGTTGTAACAGCAGGCGGGTTTATTGAAAAGCCTGACCATACACCCATGAATATAGGAAACATATAGTGAGGTTAGCTGTTAGGATTTGGGTTGTAAAGGGGAGGAGGAGGAAGATGTGTGTATATCTAAACTCTGGGCGTTCTTCTGTGCTTCTACCATGCTCTCTGTTTCTGCTCTCTTATATCTAGGTCACTCGTTCATGCTTCTTTCTCTCTTTCTCTCGTTCTCTCTCTCTCTCTCTCTCTTTCACACATCCTCTCTTTCTCTCTCATGTATACTACCCACAGTACTCCCCGCCTCCATACCTTCATCTTTCAATCTCATTCTCTCCATGAATTTAAGATTGACAGTCTGAAGGACAACCCCCTCACAAAGCCCTTTGATGAGTAACTTACAAGTCACCGATGTAGATCACACACACACACACACACACACACACACACACACACACACACACACACACACACACATGCACTCCCCCGCACACCAACACACACAGTGAAGTCCCAGTTCTCCACTCTACTAGGTCACAACCAATTATAAGGCTTCTAGCGACCTGAGCACTGGGCAACCACTACCCTCAAACACAATTATCACCACCTTAACACATTCAGATCATTGATCCCACGGTAGGTCCAGAAATACCGGAGGGAGTGAAACAAGCAAAAATCTATGTTTATACCACACAGTGGGCCCCACTGCCTGTCTGCCTGGGCTTGATGTGTGTCCCCTGCCTTTCACAACCACTTTTAATCAGTAATCAGAGTCTCTGTGTGTGTGTGTGTGTGTGTGTGTGTGTGTGTGTGCGTGCGTGCGTGCGTGCGTGCGTGCGTGCGGGAGAAGGGGGGGTGCTTTTTTTTCTGCATTGTTTGTAAACGATTTTGTATATAATGTTGATGCTACCGTCTCTTAGGACCGAAAAGAGCTTCTGGATCTCAGAACGGCGATTACTCACCTCGAATTGGACAAAGATTTTTTCTTTAATGAGTCGAACACAAAGGATATAATGTAGCTCCCAGGCAAGGCCCAAATCCCTGTCATTCTGTGACGGTGCAAGGATGGTGAGCACAAAAAGGAGGAGGTTGAACATTAATCCACACACACAGCACTAGTCTGAGACGCAGCTCAGAAACAATAATCCACACTCACATGTAAATTGGGGACCACGATCGGACACGATATCCTACGGAACTCCATACAGCTGGATGACCTGCTGGAATATGACCTCAGCGACCTGGAAAGCAGAGGGCAGCCCAGCGCGAGGGACAAAACAAGCCGTCTTGGAAAAACGGTCTACGACCACCTGGATGGTCGTATGTCCCTCCAATCGGGGCAAGTCAGTGACAAAGTCTACTGCTAGATGTGACCAAGGCCGCTGAGGTACCGGCAAGGGGCAGAGCGGTATGACGGCTGTGTAAGGTCCTGACTGAGGCCAGGTCTCTGGCTCCCCCTATTGGGAGTCGTATGGCCACAGTCAGGACCTGACATTTGTTTCAGGGAGTCTTGTTGAGTTTGGTTAATCCCCAATTAGAGGCAGCTGTCTTGAGTTGTCTCTAATTGGGGATTCTGTTTATGTTCCATTGTGTCCACCAGCATTGTGGATTCTTGTGTGTGTGCTTGTGTTGTCACTAGACACCAGTTCATAGTGCTGTCTCGGTTTTCGTGCTTTTGTTATTTTATTGAGTTAATAAACATGTTTGCAGGCATCTCTTGCTCTGCGCCTCGTTTCCTTCCCTCGCATCGTGACAGGCTGTATGACGGCTGCGTGGTCCCATGGTGTTTATACTTGCGTACTATTCTTTGTACAGATAAACCTGGTGCCTTCAGGCGTTTGGAAATTGCTTTCTTCCTATACCCATCATGAGGTTGCTACAACCTAGCCTATGAATGAAAGTTTGTAACGTAGGTGCACACAGGTCGAGAGACAAATTGGATGAATCAAGGTCACAGGCAGTGACTTTCAATACCGCCTTGCACACTCTTGCCTACATGTAGCTGATCTAGGGTGTAATCATTAGTCCAAACAGTTGCAAATTAGAGTTCCACGTAAGAAACACCCCTGATCACCCGCATTTATGCACTCTCATCCTCTCACCTTTTTCCTTTGCTTGTGGACTTCCATGCACAACACAACAGCCGTCTGTTAGTAAATCCTCTACAATCACTCAGTACAGTGTACAGCAAGCGGTTACACCAGCGGGTCCTGGTGGCAATAAATTAATAAAATGGAAAGCTTACCTTGACTTGGAAGAGTTCCAGTGTTGGATAGCCTTAGCCAGCTAGCTAACAAAAATAGCAGTCTCTCGCCTGGTGTTTGAGTATTCTAAATTAGCTAGCTGCGTTGCCTAGCTAAGTAAGTGAAAGTGAAAGTAAAACAAATTAAACTAAATATATATATATATATATATATATATATATATACGTATATATACAGTCATGTAAAAAAGTAAGTACACCCCCTGGAAAGTTTTTTTTTTTTACATATTTGGACAGATGGATATGTAATCTTCACTTCAACATGATTGACAGATAAAGGTTACCCAATTTAACAAATCACACAAAAAAAATAAAAAATTATGCAATTAAAATAAACAAAAATGCCTTTTCCTTATGGGGAAAAAGTTAGTACACCCCTACCTTTACCATCACATAAAATGGCTAAAATCAGAATTAGGTACCAAAACAAGTGCAAATGATTAGAAAACATTAGAGAGAAACTTAGGAGGGTCCAGCCTTCCATAAAGATAAGAACATTGGTCTGGTTTGGTCTTAACCATATGGGTGTGTGGTAACACATCATCCAAAGATCAAAATACCTACCCGAGGCCCTCAGAAGAAGGTTTATTGATGCCCGTGAGTCTGGGAGGAGTTACAGTCTGGGAGGAGTTACAGTCTGGGAGGGGTTACAGTCTGGGAGGAGTTACAAATACATTTCCAAGCAATTTGAAGAACATCATTCCACTGTCCGACAAAAATTCCAGACCACTGGCAAACTACCTAGGACAGGTCGTCCCACCAAAGTCAGTCCAAGAGCTGACCGAATGATGCTGATAGAAGTCTCTAAGAACCCCAGGGTAACATCAAGGGATCTACAGGCCTCTCTTGCCACAATCAATGTCGAATTGCATGGGTACACTGTCAGAAAGACACTGCACAAACTTGGTCTACATGGGAGGTCAGGAAGGAAGAAGCCTCTGCTCTTTCTGACATGCAATTCGACGTTGATTGATTGTGGCAAGAGAGGCCTGTAGATCCCTTGATTACTACACTTTTCTTCCAGTCAGGTCGCTGTGGTGGCTGTTCATCATGGTAGTTGATTACACTCTAATTGGTGCAATACAGTCATAATGAATAATGGATCTGTGTTTTTTGTCTCAGAGATCTGTGTGTGTGTGTGTGGGTTGGAATGTTGTGTGTGTGTGTGTGTGTGTGTGTGTGTGTGTGTGTGTGTGTGTGTGTGTGTGTGTTGGAATGGTGTGTGTGTGTGTGTGTGTGTGTGTGTTGGAATGGTGTGTGTGTGTGTGTGTGTGTGTCTGTGTGTGTGTGGGTTGGAATTGTGTGTGTGTGTGTGTGTGTGTGTGTGGGTTGGAATTGTGTGTGTGTGTGTGTGTGTGTGTGTGTGTGTGTTGGAATTGTGTGTGTGTGTGTGTATGTGTGTGTGTGTGTGGGTTGGAATGGTGTGTGTGTGTGTGTGTGGGTTGGAATGGTGTGTGGGTTGGAATGGTGTGTGTGTGTGTGTGTGTGTGTGTGTGTGTGTGTGTGTGTGTGTATTGTCAAGGTTTATCCTGACACATATGGTTCTAGAATGTAGTCAGGTTTTACAGATACGAAGAAATAGAATTAAAAAATAATACTTAAGAAGTATTTTTTGTTTGGCTGGCTGGCTGGCTGTGTCATCTAGTTTTGGTGGGCTACACTGTAAAAAAAAATAATGTCTCAAAACACCCTTATTGTGTAATGAAACCATGAAAAGTAGAATGCCAAAGCTGAGATCTGTTGTTAGAATGTAAACACCAATTGGTGTTTTTTAAGAGAGTGTTGTGAATGTAAAGGTAACTAAAACTTTGTTTCTCATACAATCAATGCTTTAGAAACACACATGGTTTTTAGCCTAAATATTGATTGATGACAAGTCAATGGAGAATATGTTTGGTGGAATTCCACCTTTATTTTTTTGTATAGTTATTTAGACAGATTAGAATCCCACTCAACCTTATGTTATGTAAATGAACTAGTACAAGACTGCTTAGCCACACCATAAGATATATATATATATATATATACTTAATACAAATTAACCTGTCTAGAGGTAACGCTCCCGACTTAGAATCAATAAAGTGGCAAAATATATATATTTTTAATTATGCATTTAGTTTAAATTATTTGTTCATTTCATTTTACCAAAATAACGTAAAATATGAGGATAACCAAAGAGAGAGAAAACTGAGTGATTGAACTCATTGTAATATTGTGGTTTTAATCACCTTGCACTTCCCATGACTCTGTTTTGAGAGAATTGTGGTTAATACATTTTTTTTTAATTCTGTCACACATTGTTGTATACAAGTTTGAAGAAAGAAATATATTAGCATTAAGTTTTTTGTGCCATGAGGTGTAATGATTATGATGAACAGATATCAAAACCATCAGACAAATTGTCATTCAATGAGGACAGTGTCACGGTGCGTCGGATATAAGGGACGATAGACGGAGCGCTGGTGAAGTGTCATCCTTTTTATTACGGAGATGTTCTCACGAAGCACGATAATAAACAAGGAGAGTGAAAAACATAAACACGATTCTAACAAAACACAGTGACTTACTTTGGCTTGCAGCAGGCAGTGCAGACAAACACAAATGAACAATGATCCACACACAGGTGGATCTGGGCAGATCTTAAATACCATCCCCAATCAGAGACAACGCTAGACAGCTGTCTCTGATTGGGGATGATAATCTCCCTGATAATGTGTGAGAGCCTGGTTGTGTGCCTCTCTCCTCCCCTAGGTGGGAGTAAGAGGCCTTACCACAACCAAGCCCTCACAGTACCCCCCCCCTAAGGTGCGGACTCCCGACCGCACACATACAATCCCCCCTCTCCTGAAAAGAAAAAATGTCCAAAACTAGGGGGGACATGGCGGGGTACTGAGGTGGTTGCTGGTGGGGGCTCCGGTTCCGGTTCCGGGCGTGGCACAGGCTGTGAGAGTAGCTTTCCTCCTACCTCTCCGTTGCACGCCCGGTCCGGTCCGGACCCCGGCGCGGTGGTTCCCCCCTCAGTACTCCCGCCATTCACCAAGTCCTGTCTGGACCCTGGTGCGGGAGCCCTCGACCCTGGAGAGGGGCTGACAACCGGCCCCGGACTGGGCACCGGTGGAGCGGACTGCTCCGTCACTGGAGCGACGTAGACAACCGGCCCCGGACTGGGCACCGGTGGAGCGGACTGCTCCGGCACTGGAGCGGCGCAGACGACCGGCCCCGGACTGGGCACCGGTGGAGCGGACTGCTCCGGCACTGGAGCGACGTAGACGACCGGCCCCGGACTGGGCACCGGTGGAGCGGACTGCTCCGTCAATGGAGCGACGTAGACGACCGGCCCCGGACTGGGCACCGGTGGAGCGGACTGCTCCGGCACTGGAGCGACGCAGACGACCGGCCCCGGACTGGGCACCGGTGGAGCGGACTGCTCCGGCACTGGAGCGAAGCAGACGACCGGCCCTGGACTGGGCACCGGTGGAGGAGGCTCCAGGCCTTGAGCTGTGGCTGGAGGCTCCGGGACGCTGACCTTCGCTGGAGGTGGCGTGGCGCTGACCTTCGCTGGAGGTGGCGTGGCGCTGACCTTCGCTGGAGGTGGCGTGGCGCTGACCTTCGCTGGAGGTGGCGTGGCGCTGACCTTCGCTGGAGGTGGCGTGGCGCTGACCTTCGCTGGAGGTGGCGTGGCGCTGACCTTCGCTGGAGGTGGCGTGGCGCTGACCTTCATTGGAGGCCTCGGGCTGCTGACCTTTACTGGAGGCCTCGGGCTGCTGACCTTCACTGGAGGCCTCGGGCTGCTGACCTTCACTGGAGGCCTCGGGCTGCTGACCTTCACTGGAGGCCTCGGGCTGCTGACCTTCACTGGAGGCCTCGGGCTGCTGACCTTCTCTGGAGGCCTCGGGCTGCTGACCTTCTCTGGAGGCCTCGGGCTGCTGACCTTCTCTGGAGGCCTCGGGCTGCTGACCTTCTCTGGAGGCCTCGGGCTGCTAACCTTCACAGGAGGCCTCGGGCTGCTGACCTTCTCCGGAGATCTCGGGCTGCTGACCTTCACAGGAGGCCTCAGGCTGCTGACCTTTACAGGAGACCTCAGGCTGCTGACCGTCACAGGAGGCCTCGGGCTGCTGACCTTCTCCGGAGACCTCAGGCTGGATGCCGTGCCCACCCTGGGCACCGACGCAGAGGTGGTCTTCAGCCCTGCAGCTGGTCTGGCTGTCGGCCCCAGACTGGGCACCGACACGCTATGGAGCTCCTGCTCCACAGCGGGACTGAACGTCGTGCCCACCCTGGGCACCGACGCAGAGATGGTTCCCAGCCCTCTGGTGGGGCTGGCTGTCGGCCCCAGACTGGGCACCGACACGCTATGGAGCTCCTGCTCCACAGCGGGACTGAACGTCGTGCCCACCCTGGGCACCGACGCAGAGATGGTTCCCAGCCCTCTGGTGGGGCTGGCTGTCGGCCCCAGACTGGGCACCGACACGCTATGGAGCTCCTGCTCCACAGCGGGGCTGAACGTCGTGCCCACCCTGGGCACCGACGCAGAGATGGTTTCCAGCCCTCTGGTGGGGCTGGCTGTCGGCCCCAGACTGGGCACCGACACGCTATGGAGCTCCTGCTCCACAGCGGGGCTGAACGTCGTGCCCACCCTGGGCACCGACGCAGAGAGGGTTTCCAGCCCTGTGGTTGGGCTGGCTGTCGGCCCCAGACTGGGCACCGACACGCTATGGAGCTCCTGCTCCACAGCGGGGCTGAACGTCGTGCCCACCCTGGGCACCGACGCAGAGAGGGTTTCCAGCCCTGTGGTTGGGCTGGCTGTCGGCCCCAGACTGGGCACCGACGCGCTATGGAGCTCCTGCTCCACAGCGGGGCTGAACGTCGTGCCCACTCTGGGCACCGACGTAGAGATGGTCTCCAACCACAGAGCTGTGCTGGCGACCGTCGTTGTAGCCTCCGTGCGAGGAGTAGACACGGGGCGTACAGGACTGGGGAAATGCACCAGTGATCTGATGCGAGGCGCTGGCACGGGTCGCGCCGGGCTGGGGAAACGCACTGTTGGGTTGTTGCGTTTAGCTGGCACGGGTCGCGCCGGGCTGGGGAAACGCACTGTTGGGTTGTTGCGTTTAGCTGGCACGGGTCGCGCCGGGCTGGGAAAACGCACCGTTTGGCTGGTGCGCGGAGCAGGCGCGGGCCGTACCGGGCTGGGGAAACGCACCGTTGGCTGGGTGCGTTTAGCTGGTACGGGTCGCACCGGGCTAGTGTTGCGCACCGATGGTTTGGTGCGCTGAGTCGGTCTCCTCCTCCTCCGACTCTGGACCGGCGCTGGAGGCACCGGACTGGGAACTGGCGCTGGAGCACGACTGTCCCTGTCGTGCCTACTCCACCGCCAATCCCCATCCTGTGAGGGTTCTTCCGGGAACCCCCACGAGTGAGGGAACAGAAGCACATCGTCGTCGTCTTCCTCCGACTCCTCTATGTACTCCCGCTCCCATGGCTGTAGGGGCTCCTCCTGGAACCCCCACGAGTGCAGTGGTCGGGGCTCTTCTCCCTCGATCCCCGACCACCCCCATAGCCCCCCCCCAAAATCAGTTTGAGGGGTTTTCTGGGCTCCAGGCTGGTCCTCAACTCTAGCCCGGTGACGTGTCCTCCGTCTCCGGCGCCTAGGCTGCTCCGAACCCCAGCCTTCCTCCACCGAGCGATAATAAGAGTGTTCCTCCTCGGTAATTTTTCCCATACCGAGGAGGATATCTCCTAAAGTTATCCCCCGTTGCGTCCCAGGTCGGTGGATCATTCTGTCACGGTGCGTCGGATATAAGGGACGATAGACGGAGCGCTGGTGAAGTGTCATCCTTTTTATTACGGAGATGTTCTCACGAAGCACGATAATAAACAAGGAGAGTGAAAAACATAAACACGATTCTAACAAAACACAGTGACTTACTTTGGCTTGCAGCAGGCAGTGCAGACAAACACAAATGAACAATGATCCACACACAGGTGGATCTGGGCAGATCTTAAATACCATCCCCAATCAGAGACAACGCTAGACAGCTGTCTCTGATTGGGGATGATAATCTCCCTGATAATGTGTGAGAGCCTGGTTGTGTGCCTCTCTCCTCCCCTAGGTGGGAGTAAGAGGCCTTACCACAACCAAGCCCTCACAGACAGCAGCCATTCTCACATTAATGACTGTCAACAAAATCATAAATTCTTCCTGTTCAACCTCTAGTTAATGCTGGTAGTTTCAGCACTCTATTTCACAATGTCTTGCAGAATGGTATAAAAAGGCAAATTATCAAATACATAAAACAATTAAGACTCTTCTGAAAAATGTATATAATTCTTCCCTAGACAGGATTCAAAACATCATAATGGTGTTTCTGCACTGAACAGATCTCAATATTTTCTGCTAGTTCTCCCAGTCCCTGGCAAGGTGTTGCACAACACTCGATTAAGTGGTGTTACAACACACCGTGTAATGTTTCAACGCATCTCAGGATGATGTGTTTCAATACAACAGAAAAGTTAAGTTGGTGGCAGCTCAGTTGCCACTGGTTTTGGTGTTACAAAGCACTTTTTAACAGTGTAGAATGAGAACACGCACACGGACACATGCAAACACACACATGCAACAGAGGGAATTAATTCTCCCCTGAACATGAAGGTTCAGATTGGAGTGGAACGACTGTCTACTCTGTTGTGGAATTCCATTCCTGGAGAGATAGGTCTGATAATTGACAACAGGTTGCAAATGGAGTCGTTTTATCTGCACTGTATTGAATTCCTCTCTCTCCTCCTATTAAGGGAGTGGATTGAAAGGAACACAAATGAGAGGCCTCTCTCTCACAACAGAGATGGGAGGAGGAACAAATGAGAGGCCTCTCTCTCACAACAGAGATGGGAGGAGGAACAAATGAGAGGCCTCTCTCTCACAACAGAGATGGGAGGATGAACAAATGAGAGGCCTCTCTCTCACAACAGAGATGGGAGGAGGAAAAATATAAATGTTGGCAGAAAAAGTAGGAAAAAAGCCTTTGATTATCTTTGCCGCTTAAACAGTCTTCGACTCTCGTAAAAGCCTTTGATTATCTTTGCCACTTAAACAGTCTTCGACCCTCGTAAACGTTGAGGGAGAGAGGAAGGGGAAGGAGCCAAGGGAGGATGAAGAGGAGGGGTAAAACTGAATTATTCATGACTATTTTGCATATGACTAAGTTTACTCTCTCAGATCAGGCCCAGCTTCTTTCACTCTTGTTGATAGAAGCTTCAAATTGCCTGTGACTTCCTTGTTTGTGTCTCACTCCTATTCCCCTTCTGTCCCGATCCAACCCTCGCTAGACTGGGAGGCATATAGAACATACCAACCTACTCTTGGATTTGATATAAGTTCCCAACTGTGTACTTTTAGAAAAAAGTTCCACCTAGAACCTAAAAGAATTAGCTAAACGGAGAACCCTTTAGGATTCTATGTAGAACCCTTTCCACAGATGGTTATATTTGGAACTCAAAAAGGTTTTATCAGTAACCCAAAGGGTTATTTAAAGGGTTCTCCCCTGGGGACAGCTGAATAACCTTTTTGGAACCCTTTTTTCTAAGAGTGTATCCTATACTCACTGTCAAACACAATACCACAAACGCTTGAGATGTCGCCATGCAAGAGCGACAGTACTTCTTCATGTCCCCAGTGAAGGTGACCTCACTGCGGGATGCTTCTGTAAGCTAGCTGCCTCTGTGTACCCTCTGCCCCTGGACTCCCAGCCCCCACTCTACCCTTGTCTCTGCCTCAGTCTGAGGTTTGTGGTCTGGGAGAGTTTATCCCCTCTACCTCGCTCCATCGATCTGCTTTTATAAACACGGGTGGCATTTCAGTCTGCCCTTTCCCAGCCCCAGCCTCATCCCTGACTCAAGAGCTTCACTGTGTATCTACAGTCTGTATATAGACCAGATAGTCTTAACACTCCGATAGGCACGGACTTGCCTCTAGTCTCTCCGTGGTGTCTCGAGACCTTGGGACTACGTATAAGGTTTTATCTGCGCACAGCATAGTTCTGAGATATTGAGCATCAAAGATTTCACATGCCAAGTTTCAGAACTGTTTTGTAGTGAATTCTTCTTTTATAACCAATTAATGTCCTCACCTTAAAGGTACCTAAAGTGCAGAGTACCCAAAATCCTAAGACATTTGTAAATCAGTTTTTTTTAGAAGGATCCAGTCACAGATTAAACCTTATGGCTCTGAAATGTCCATCTGGGTTCAGCCATATGGCACAGAATGTTACAATTATTTCAAATTTGATAGAATGATTAAATAGAGTAAATCCATTGATCATCCTTGAGATGTTTCTACAACTTGATTGGACATGATTTGGAAAGGCACACCCCTGTCTATATAAGGTCCCACAGTTGACAGTGCATGTCAGAGCATAAGCCAAGGCCTTGAGGTCGAAGGAATTGTCCATAGAGCTCCGGGACAGATGTGGGGAAGGGTACCAAAACATTTCTGCGGTATTGAAGGTCCCCAAGAACACTGTGGCCTCCATCATTCTTAAATAGAAGAAGTTTGGAACCACCAAGACTCTTCCTAGACCTGGCGCCCATCCAAACTGAGCAATCGGGGGAGGTGACCAAGAACCCAATGGTCACTCTGACAAAGCTCCAGAGTTCCTCTGTGGAGATGGGAGAACCTTCCAGAAGGACAACCATCTCTGCAGCACTCCAACAATCAGGCTTTGGTAGAGTGGCCAGACGGAAGCCACTCCTCAGTAAAATGCACATGACAGCCCGTTTGGAGTTTGTCAAAGGCACTAAAGGCACCTAAATGCTCTGATCTGATGAAACCAAGATTGAAATGAAAATAGCTGTGCAGCGACACTCCCTATCCAACCCGACAGACCTTGAGAGGATCTGCAGAAAAGAATGTGAGAAACTCCCCAAATACAGGTGTGCGAAGCTTGTAGTGTCACACCCAAGAAGACTCGAGGCTGCAATCGCTGCCAAAGGTGCTTCAACAAAGTACTGAGTAAATATGATATTTCACTTTTTTTTTTTTTAGTCTGCACAATGACCTAGAAATGTACTTGACCCAGAATTGTATTGGCACTGCGATGGATACACCAGTGAAAAAATGTAATGAGTAAGAAGTGTTTGCTTGCGTTCAATATTTGCATGATAGGCCTATAAGACATTGAGTAGAAAAGAACTACATCATAAATTACTGCATGGGTGACAAGGCACGACAAGGCCTGAAAGAGGCACTACAGAAACCCCACACATAACATAGCAAGCAAAAACTACTAGCGTTGTAATCAAATGTGCGTCAATATCTTTATATCGTTACCAATTATATGTTTATTCTGAAGGATGAGGATGGGAATTGAGAATATATAGGTCACTTTTCTATCACTGTCAGCACTAACAGCAAGCTTGGAGGACTGTGTTCTTTTAGTGAAAGAAGATGAGGTTACTATGAGCATGATGTTCAAAAGTGGTATCAACCAAAGAGAGAATAAAGTATACGGCATGTGTCAAAAAGTGATTGATGGTCTTTATGCCCTTTTATGGTCATCCTGTCCGGATGTTCTCACGCTATCGAGTGAGTGGTTATGTAACATGATAGTGCAACAGTTCATTTGATCAAGGAGCAAAGGCCTTATTTTCCCCCAAAAAATATATAAAATAATGATTATACATGTAAACATTTATTGGGTATTAAAGTGCTGTATTGTGTGATACTATGGATGATTTATATTAATATCTAGTAATACAAATATTAAAAAAGCATAATGGTTATAGTTTCATAGTAAACTTTAATAATTGTAATATGTTTAAATGTTTGTAGTAAGGTTTTAAAGGAAAAAAATAAAGGGTTTTAAAAGAATCATGTATTTACCTTCATGGAATGACATGTCTCTCCTCCTCGGGGGCCTCTGCCCTCTGGCTGCATGGTAGGGATCATGTTACGAGCTGTTGGTTTACACACTAGAGAACCCTGATCAAGGAGAAAAGGACTTATTTTATATGAATACATTTCAAAAAACAATTATACATGTAAACTTTTAATAATAGTAATATGTATAAATGTTGGTAGTAACATTTTTGAAGAAATAAAGGTTTTTAAAATGTAATTTCTGGACCTATGTCTCTCCCCAAGGTGTGTGTGTGTGTGTGTGTGTGTGTGTGTGTGTGTGTGTGTGTGTGTGTGTGTGTGTGTGTGTGTGTGTGTGTGTGTGTGTGTGTGTGTGTGTAAACTACTGCATACTTTCTACCAGTCTGTGGGGGCGCCAACATAAAGGCTGGTGATGCTTCTCGGGTAAATAAGCTGATCAGGAAGTCTGGCGCTGTTCTGGGGATTAGCCTTGACACTCTAGAGGAGGTGGCGGAGAGATGGACCCTGGCCAAACTCATGGACAGCGTCACCCACCCTCTGCATGCCATGGTTATGACGCAGAGGAGCACTTTCAGTCACAGACTGATTCCACCACGGTGTGCCAGAGAGCGCTACAGGAGGTCCTTCCTGCCGGCGGCAATTTGACTATTTAATGCTTCACCGGGGTGCCGTGCCGTCGTCAACATAGACCTGGAACTGTTGGGGTGTTAGGACCTAGTTTAACAATAAGGCATCCATCCGTGTGTAACTCAGGTCTGTAATCACTCATTCACTCAGGACTTATTCAATCAGGACTGTATATACATATTCATGTACAGTTGTTATATCATATGCAATATTGTAAGTCATTCTTGGACTGAACTTACGTAGTCATTAACTCAGGAATTCATATTAGTATCCTGTCAGTTGTATCTTTTCATTGTTTTTAGTATATCAAATGTGCAATACGTAGCTGCTTGGTGAATACATTTCCCCTCAGGGATCAACAAAGTACTTATCTATCTATCTACAGTGGGGAGAACAAGTATTTGATACACTGCTGATTTTGCAGGTTTTCCCACTTACAAAGCATGTAGAAGTCTGTAATTTTTATCATAGGTACTGTTCAAATGTGAGAGACGGAATCTAAAACAAAAATCCAGGGTTCAGGTCTGGAGACTGGCTAGGCCACTCCAGGACCTTGAGATGCTTCTTACGGAGCCACTCCTTAGTTGCCCTGGCTGTGTGTTTCGGGTCGTTGTCATGCTGGAAGACTCAGCCACGACCCATCTTCAATGCTCTTACTGAGGGAAGGAGGTTGTTGGCCAAGATCTCGCGATACATGGCCCCATCCATCCTCCCCTCAATACGGTGCAGTCGTCCTGTCCCCTTTGCAGAAAAGCATCCCCAAAGAATTATGTTTCCACCTACATGCTTCACGGTTGGGATGGTGTTCTTGGGGTTGTACTCATCCTTCATCTTCCTCCAAACACGGCGAGTGGAGTTTAGACCAAAAAGCTCTATTTTTGTCTCATCAGACCACATGACCTTCTCCCATTCCTCCTCTGGATCATCCAGATGGTCATTGGCAAACTTCAAACGGGCCTGGACATGCGCTGGCTTGAGCAGGGGGACCTTGCGTGCGCTGCAGGATTTTAATCCATGACGGCGTAGTGTGTTACTAATGGTTTTCTTTGAGACTGTGGTCACAGCTCTCTTCAGGTCATTGACCAGGACCTGCCATGTAGTTGGGCTGATCCCTCACCTTCCTCATGATCATTGATGCCCCACGAGGTGAGATCTTGCATGGTGCCCCAGACCGAGGGAGATTGACCGTCATCTTGAACTTCTTCCATTTTCTAATAATGCGCCAACAGTTGTTGCATTCTCACCAAGCTGCTTGCCTATTTTCCTGTACCCCATCCCAGCCTTGTGCAGGTCTACAATTTTATCCCTGATGTCCTTACACAGCTCTCTGGTCTTGGCCATTGTGGAGAGGTTGGAGTCTGTTTGATTGAGTGTGTGGACAGGTGCCTTTTATACAGGTAACGAGTTCAAACAGGTGCAGTTAATACAGGTAATGAGTGGAGAACAGGAGGGCTTCTTAAAGAAAAACTAACAGGTCTGTGAGAGCTGGAATTCTTACTGGTTGGTAGGTGATCAAATACTTATGTCATGCAATAAAATGCAAATTAATTATTTAAAAATCATACAATGTGATTTTCTGGATTTTTGCTTTAGATTCCGCCTCTCACAGTTGAAGTGTACCTATGATAAAAATTACAGACCTCTACATGCTTTGTATGTAGGAAAACCTGCAAAATCGGCAGTGTATCAAATACTTGTTCTCCCCACTGTATGTATGTATCTATCTATCTATCTATCTATCTATCTATCTATCTATCTATCTATCTATCTATCTATCTATCTATCTATCTATCTATCTATCTATCTATCTATCTATCTATCTATCTATCTATCTATCTATCTATCTATCTATCTATCTATCTATCTATCTATCATCTATCTATCTATCTATCTATCTATCTATCTATCTATCTATTTATTTATCTATCTATCTATCTATCTATCTATGATACATAGTGCGGCAGTATGAAAAAGCAAAAATACAAGAAGCCTCCCTTTAGTTGTCCATTAGACGTAACCACTTGATCTTTTAGTACAGTTACAGGAGGTATTTGGGTTCTATAAGTTTAGAAAACAATTTTTTTTGAGCATCATATATTGATGATTTATTCTCATCCCTTTCTCTATGATACAGCCTGGGTCCTACTTCCGATGTTAAGGTCATCACAGGCGTGTCGGTACTAAAAAACATGTTTTATTTATTTTTTTCTGTAGAGTTTTCTGTGGTTAATCTCTAATGAGGTTTCTTGTCGCTCGTAGTGTTCACAGGTCTAACACTTACTTATACTCAGGCAGACCTACCCGGAAATGGGGTTACAATCTACCTAAGCAGCAGCTCCATAAATTCACTACAAAAAATCCCCAACTGTTTAACCTTTTAAAACTCAGGCCTCCCCCATTCACTACATAAATCCCCAACTGTTTAAACTTTTAAAACTCAGGCCTCCCCCATTCACTACATAAATCCCCAACTGTTTAAACTTTTAAAACTCAGGCCTCCCCCATTCACTACATACATCCCCAACTGTTTAAACTTTTAAAACTCAGGCCTACCCCATTCACTACATAAATCCCCAACTGTTTAAACTTTTAAAACTCAAGCCTCCCCCATTCACTACATAAATCCCCAACTGTTTAAACTTTTAAAACTCAGGCCTCCCCCATTCACTACATACATCCCCAACTGTTTAAACTTTTAAAACTCAGGCCTACCCCATTCACTACATAAATTCACAACTGTTTCAAATGTTCAAACACATTCAACAGTTCAACAAGGTCACTACACATCGATCACCAGGACATTTTAATTGCAAACATTTGCTTTACTTCAAAGGAACAGCTGCACTATCATGTTACATAAGCACTTACTCGATAGCGTGAGAACATCCGGACAGGATGACCATAAAAGGGCATAAAGACCATCAATCACTTTTTGACACATGCCGTATACTTTATTCCTTCTCTAACCAACATTGTTTGAGTGACAGAGTTAAACATGAGGAGCCATGTTGAGAAGGCACCTACCACCATAACACGTTAAAAAGCACTTCAATATTTTGTCTTGCCCATTCACCCTCTAAATGGCACACATACACAGTCCATGATTGAAGTGGATTTAACAAGTGGCATCAACAAGGGATCATAGCTTTTAACTGGATAGAGAGAGAGCGATCGAGAGCGAGAGAGAGAGAGAGACAGCGAGAGAGAGAGAGAGACAGCGAGAGAGCGAGAGAGCGAGAGAGAGTGAGAGACAGCGAGAGAGCGAGAGAGAGAGCGAGAGAGAGAGAGAGAGCGAGAGAGCGAGAGAGCGAGAAAGAGAGAGAGAGAGAGAGAGAGAGAGAGAGAGAGAGAGAGAGAGAGAGAGAGAGAGAGAGAGAGAGAGAGAGAGAGAGAGAGAGAGAGAGAGAGAGAGAGAGAGAGAGAGAGAGAGAGAGAGAGAGAGAGAGAGCGAGAGAGCGAGAGAGCGAGAGAGCGAGAAAGAGAGAGAGAGAGAGAGAGAGAGACTATATAGTCTGGTTTAGAAAGGTAATGTATATGGAATGGCAGAGGTGATTTAACGTAACAACAGAAGCCTGTGTTCAGTAGGTGTCTGTGGTTGATACCTGCCCACTGGTATCTTCAGCTCAGGCATCATGACCGCCAGCACGGCCTGTACATTTTAACCCCCTTAATTATTTTCTCTCCACTTCTCCTGCTTTAGGGTGCAGAGAAGATGAAGAAAGTAGTACCTGCAAGAGGAAGCTGTGGATGACAACAGACAACGGAAAAAGCTCAGAGGCCCAAGCCAGCCATCTGCCACTGACATACAAGGTGTGCCACAAATGCACTGGATGGCTAGGCTACCTAGACCTTTTCATTAAAAATGATTTACTGAAGTTAACCTATCAACATAGTGATGACATTTACCGTGTGAATAACTGTTTAATTACAGGTGCACTCTAGACGATGCATCGTCTTGCATAAAGCAAGCTCAGCCCCCTTTCAGTCTCAAATTTATATGAACTAGTACAAGACTGCTGTAGTTTAACAGGTCATTCATTGTCTCAAGTTGGAAAAACTCATAGACCACCGAACGTTTTACAATGTTACGGTTTGAAAACTGTCCCATAGACATCTAAATGTCCTTTCACTAGTTACAGGAGTTCAGCTATCCAGAATCAGAACCACAATCATGCTACTATGAGGCTGAACAAGAGTTGTCCCACTGCAACAGGGTACAGAGAGGGCTGAGAGACTGTGCTTCACTGAGTCTACACCTTCACATTTCACAAACTCTGTTTTCTTTATCTATACATTAGTAAATGTTACATTAGATAGACATTTTAGGTTGACTTAATGAAAGATGATTCATATCGCTTTCGCTTTGGTTGGTCATACTTGCTGTTGTCTGTTCTTTTTGGGGCAGACTATGATCTTTTAATGTTTAGGGTCAGGGAGTACACTTGCCAGAAGTGAACATGAGTAGTATTAGTAGCTACCTAGCTAGAATGCATGGGTGATTCACATCATTGACCTACTATGCAAACAGAGGACATACAAGAAGGAAAATTAATACCTTCAGTGGGGTAAGAAAATGTTCAGCCTATAATTAGCCAACTAGTTAATTTATAACTAAAACCTACATTTGATTAACTAGCCGATTTCGAGATAATAGCAAGCAAGCTAAAATGATTAGCTGGTTGGCTTTCTATGGGCTGATCAATGATAGCTAACGTTAACTATGCTAGCAAACCTGATGTTAGTTGCTACTTGCTAGCCACAAGATTGTAACGTTTAACAGGTTGCAGTTGTCTAATATGTCACTCGTTTTTGTGTAGAGGGGTTGTTACAACGTTTTTAAAATGTGTGTGATGATGTTAGCGGCAAACAATATCCAAACTTGGAAGGTTTGTGCTAGCTACTGTGTGTTTGCTTATCCTGGAAGCAGAAGGGCTGGGGTGGTCCTATGTAAAACAATAGATCCTGTAGGGTGATGCTTTGAAGTCTGAGGGAACAGCCCCTTCACTATCGTGCTGACACATCAAAACAGCCGTTCCAAACTCTCAATTCAAGTACATAGAGAGGCTGGTGCTAGCAAGACAACGTTCTTTACCCCATGAACAAACAAATCACACAGAGATAGAGTGACTCATAGGAAATGCAGTGAGACTGTACAACAGGACATGTCACTTTCAAATATAAGATGCTTCTCCTGCTGTAGAGAGGACCAAGAAGGTAATACCTGCAAGAGGTTTTGTGAATGATAACAGACAACGGAAAAGCTCAGAGACCCAAGGTGATGGGCTCCCGAGTGGCGCAGCGGTCTAAGGCACAGAGTCTTAGTGCTAGAGGCGTCACTACAGACACTCTGGTTTGATTCCAGGCTGTATCTTAATAGGATCAGTCATAAAGAATGCTCCATGTTCTCAATAATAGGATCAGCCATAAGGAACGCTCCATGTTCTCAATAATAGGATCAGCCATAAGGAACGCTCCATGTTCTCAATAATAGGATCAGCCATAAGGAACGCTCCATGTTTTCAATAATAGGATCAGCCATAAGGAACGCTCCATGTTTTCAATAATAGGATCAGTCATAAGGAACGCTCCTATTCACCTCTCCTGAACATTTGCAGGAATTACCATTTGCTGGTAATTACTAGTGGGAAACTCGTCTATCATCCCTGAGCTCCGACTTCTCCCAAAAGCTGACCTCTGACGCCACCTACTGAGGAAATGACCTCTATACGAGCTTTTTCGGCAGTGAAATAAAACAAGACATAATTTATAAAAAGCTATCTATTATTATGGTTTTTGAACACTATAATTTGTTTACAAGCATAATAGTTGTACTTTTAGTTTATGGTTGACGCATCTTGTTTGCCATTAGCCAATCTGCGTTTCTCAACAAGTTCAAAGCACAAGAATTCATCCAAGTCATATTTACAACTTCACAACTGGTTCTTACCACCAGCCCACCTGATTATGAACGCAGCACAAGTAATACTACTCACTTCTTTCTAAACACAACTGAACGCTTCTGACCTTTCTTCAAGTTTAATATGAAATGTATTATTCCCCTCCTAAAACTGGCACCACTTGCAGCTTCTGTTTTTACTCTCTGACACCTCAGGCAACTCTGCTTCTTATTCCAACGCAAAATAAAAAAAATTGCAAAGAATTACTCATGATCTCTTTTCTCTCTCTTTAAATTTTTTCTCCAGGTCTCTTCTCTCTCCTAATCTCTTGCTCTCTCCCTTCTCTCTCCAGGTCTCTTCTCTCTCCTACTCTCTTTCCCTCTCCCTTCTCTCTCCAGGTCTCTCCTCTCTCCTCTCTGTTCTCTCCATCTCTCAGACAGTAATTCTTCTCCCAGGCTCCTTCGGTGACGGTAAAGATAGAGATTTGTTCATCCTCCTCCAGTTATCTCATCAGCTCGGTTCAGGTGTTGATGTATGATGACGTAATGCTAATGCCCTAGCATTCATCCAGCTCTGTGTGTGCATTTTAGAGCAAGAGCTGCAGAATGCCTCAACCCACTAGCACACTAGGATACAGGTATGAATAATCTCCATGGAAAGAAAACATGGATTTTTGTTTTACTGTGCCTACTTTTCAATTCAGTCCAGGTACTTCTCTGAAGGAAGAAACAAACCTACGACTAACATCACAGACAGAAAATACGTCCCAAATGGCCCTTGCAGTGCACTACTTCTGACCAGGGCCTATGCACTATACAGGGAATTGGGGTGCCATTTTGGATTCACACTACTGACATCACAGACAGAATATTCCACAGAGGGATTTATTCATGGGCTGTCTGTGCTGTCTAGTCTGTACACATTCCCCTCTCTGCTTCTTCTGCTTGTCTTGGTAAATATTTGAGTAGCGGCTCTTTGCTTTTGGCCCTGTTAGACGAGAAAGAGAGAGAGTGTGTGACACCATGTATGAAATGATTTGATGCTCTCTCTCCGACTTCTCTCTTTCTGTCA